>JZKD02S2207940.1:107578-133405 GCA_000966675.3 Picea glauca
TATATATATATATATATATATATATATATATATATCATGCATTTAAAGCAGGTTAAACAGAGAACTCAGAATAAGCATAAGAATTATTGCTATTATAAATAATCAATGGATTTAACATTAATACATATGCAAAATAGAATACATGATAATTATAAATATACAGACATGCAAAAACATAATTAAAACATCATCTGGAACTTATCTTTGAAATGGTGGTAATTCCACCAACCAGGTGCAGGCCTTCCACGAACCTCCCAGCCTTAGACCACACTGCTCTTCAAGATCAACAGTGGGTCACCCCTGAGCTGGGACTAAGCTTGACCCCAAGGCAAGGAATCCTATAATAGGCTGAGGTTACAGGGAAAACACATAGTCACAAGGAATGATTCTCTCCCAGGAACCACTTATGCCCACTGCCCACAGACTCTCCTTCCCCACATGCATGCTCCACCCCAAAAGTACACACCTTCTCTGTCACCTAGATAGTCCTTTGGCTGCTAACCTCCCTTGCCTTGGGTTTTCAGCAACATACTGGACCGGAAGTCTCCGAGCTCTGTGGCAGCTACAGGGTTCCTTCTAGGAGTTCTCTCCTTCCTATGCGCACTCTCTCACCTGTAGAGAGTCACTCACAGGCCCAGAAACCTGTTCTTCCAACTTCACCACCTCTCTCACCTCGAGAGAGTGTTTTACTAACTGGCCAACAAGCCACATGCAGTCCAGTACTGTGTGGCCACAACAACCAATGGGGAAAGCCTACATGGGCTTTCCAAACAGGCTAAACAATGACAGGATGGTCTCATGGTTATGGCTTTAGGATAGATACTCCACACACAAGCTCGATATGCTTAGACAGAGGATGCATCGACTTTTCCCGAAATCAACACAGGCTATCCCTGAAATCAACACACAGACTTCGCCCCCCTGGTTTCAGAATGGCACGAGGTCTCTTGTAGGGTTTGGATGGGATGTACGGTTCAGAAGATGCACGAGGTCTCTTGCAGAGGTCAGACAGGTTCACGCCCAGGCAATAGAGGGTCGAATGGTGGAGGAACCCCCCAACATGGCTGATCTTAGACACTTTATTTGCATGCACCTGAGTTGACACTTGTCACCCATGCAACTACATGCGGTCCATTCATTTGGAAGTTACTTGTCCTTCCAAAATAACTTAGGATAAAGCATATTATTCACATTCTTTTTGGAATAATATTAAAATATTATTCCCAAGGCTTAAGCCCTTAGGCTTAGCCCCTGGGCTTAGCCCCTAGGTTCAACACTTAGGCCCTCTTCCAACCTTCCACCCCTAATCCCTTTCCCACTCTATGGAAGCTTAGTCCCTCATCACTCATTCATTGTGTTCGGTCTGCACGCAGCAGTGTTTATAATTTTATTAATGTTCTTCATAGATATATGTACAAAATCAGGCTATTGGCCTTCAACACTTAGGCTCCTTGGCTTAATAATCACATAAGCCCAACAACTTATATTAACTTGGATCACCAGCCTATAAAACATAATTACAATTCATTTCATAAACATGATTTACAATAGGGCTCGGCCTTGGGGACATTACACCATTCGTTAAGTGAGACACATGTCGACAGATTGGCTAGTTTGAGAATTCGAAGTTCGGGAGAATTGGAGTGTGCTAGTGTGGAAACTCTCGAAGCCCGAAGTTCCGAAGCTCAAAGAGCCGAAGTGGTGGGGCATGATGATGTCACCTGGGATGACATGGACACATGGGATGTGCGCCACGTGTTAGTGAGTTTTGAACCTGTTAAAGATTGAAATCTTAGTTAGAACGTGACACGTGTCACCCGCCTGATTGGGCCACATGTCCTCTTCTAGTATTTTTCCACGTGGTGAAAGATCGTGCAGTCCGAAGACTGGGCAGTCTGGAGGAAAAACAATGTGACAGTTTGCATTTGGTCAAGAACTCCCAAAGTCCAGAGTACATATCGACCGTTGATCCCAGAATACACGCGGTAGTAGACCTCGTAGTCTGGAGACTTGGTACTCTGGGGATTCTAAAGTATCTACAAGTGAAAAGTGTCGAAGCCTGAAGAGTCAAAGCGATTCACAACCGTTGATCTGTGAGAGACACGCATCGACATATCATCAACTTCGGGTGAAATCACTCTGGGAGAAAGTGAAGGCAGAGAGTTTGAAACTCTTGAAGCCCGAAGAGATGAAGCAATTCATAGTCGTCGATCTGCGAGAGGACATGTGTCGACACATCATGAACTCCGGGTGAAAGTGTTCCAAGAGGAATCAAGTGGGGGAAGTGGAGACTTCTGAAGGTCAAAGTCCCAAAGTGGACTAGAGTCATTGATTTGAGATGGACGTATGGTGCCTGATATAGAACTTCAGGTATGAAGTACTTCGGGGGAAAGCGGAGGTCGAAAGTGTCAAAATCCCGAAGCGTGGATTCCTAAAGTGGATCTCGATCGTTGATCATGAATGAGGATAAGGATTGTTGATCTGGTCCTGGTTGAAGGTTCTGAAGTTGCGAAGCACCCAGGACGGTAAGCCCTACGTCACAGCCCAAGGTCACAGGAAAGGAAGGAGCTAGCGCCTATTAGTGTGAGATTGGAACAGGGTGCTAAGGAAGAAGGACCCATGATTACTCGTTGACATGTGAACGAAAAATCGACGGTGGGGGACCATTGCGGGGAGAGGACAAAAAATTAACGGATGTGCTAGTTCGCAGCCCACTATTTTCCAACGTCGTTGATCTCTTTGGGAAAAGGGATCAATGACCACGATTTAAAGGAGATTTGGGTGAGCACTTTTTAGTTTGCAAGGACAGATCTCTCTGATAAAGAGATAACACGTTTTCAGCCTACAATTACTGTTGACCATCGATCTCAGCCCTCAATCGATTTTCAACCACACAATCTCTGACATAGTAATTTCTAACACAGAAAGCGCTAGGAAGGATTTGGTCACGATTTCGAGTCGTGGTCACCTGGGAAGTGGTTTGAAGGGAGTGCCTATGAAGAATTAAATTTTTTATTGGCCAAGGGATAACATGGAAGTGTTATACAGTGCAGATTGATACATATATGTTCTTCATGAATTAAACAGAAAAGGTTTGTCAGGATTAGAGGTATAACCAGATCAATTCAATAATAGGATCATATGTTAGGGTCATGGAGGCATGACATTGCTTACAAAAGTTGGATGAGGTAATAAAGAGCAACAAAGAAATTAATGGAAAGTGGATAAAGAACTCGAGAAGAGCATAATAGAAGAATTATTATGTTGATACTCCAAAATGTGAATAAATTGCAGGTACCACAAAAGAAATAATCCTCACATGGGACATGAAGCTAGCATGTGAATAATGTCATTAATGGGCATAGAAAAGAAAAGTAAGGCTCCATAGTCTTGAAGGTAGAGATGTGTAGACAGTTTCAAGCTTGATGTGGAAGAAAACAAAGAGCTTAAGAGGTGGTGTGTGTAGGAGTTCCAGGGAAGGATTTGTTAGATATGACTTATCTACTGTCTAAAATTACTTAGTGAAAGAAATCCACTTATGATATCAGAGTTCACAATGGAAGCATAATGCCAATGCAGAGAAATTGGAATGCGCTCTCACTTGAAAAGTGGCACTAAATGAAAATGAATTTCCATTGGGGAATGGTATTAAGTGTGAAAGGTATGGTTTCATAGGGAAAGGTTAATGAAGTAACCTAATGGACAAGTAAGGAGTAATAGTATTTGATTCAAGAACATTGTAATAGAGTGATGGAATGTTTGAGCTACTTCATTCCAGGGTGTTGGAATGTTTCATAAAGGTAAAGTTGGATATGACTGCCCAGGAGAGGTTGATGAAAATAGAACACCTTGGTTGGATTGCAGAATGGCCAAGTGGAACTTGGCTGGAAAGTGTTCAGACCAGGGAACCATAGTGCAGATGAGCAGAATGGGAGAACACAAGGCAGCAAGGATTTGAAGGAGTTCAAGGACAAATAACTACAACATAAATAGATAAATAAATAAGTGAATTGAAATGGAAATGCACTAGAGTGAATGAGGCATACAATGAAGTTAAAATACATATGCATTAGTAGGCATGCTGACAGTAAATGCTTGGTGCATAGGGATGTGTAATTTTGCATATGTACATAACATGCTTGTGAACTTAGAATAGTCTATTATTATGAAATATTTTTTAAGTATGACTAATGATGGATTATGTATTCAGGGAAAATGATACAACAGGGTTAAATATGTGGATGTTGTTGTTGCTTATGATTTCCATCTAGGTGAAGACCCATGTGGTTGGCAAGAATGGTGTTCAAAATGATAAAGGAGGAAGTCTGTGATCTTCTACAAATATCAGTTGGTCAGATAGCAACAAGTAGGTTGATAACAACCAGGAAGGTATGCAGTTAGTTGTTGTTGATGCATACATGTTGAAGGGGATTGAGGTAAGAATTCCCTCAGTTAATTTTCAGTATTTAAATTGATATGTAATGGCCAAAGGCCTAGAGTATGTAATTTTTGTTCATGCTAGAATGCATTTAGATAAAATGTTGGTTGCATATTATGTTATGTTTGGTTATGAGATCATAACCGGGTTAATTCAGGAGACATACTCCTTTTATAGCAATGATATCCATAGAGCTAGTCATGTGTGAGACCATAATATGGTTAGATATGGAAGGGCTATAATGTACGTGAGTGCTCAATGGTATCTACTGTATATCTAACGTTTGGATTGCAACGTCTTTGCCAACACTGAAGAGCACTTAAGGATTATATTCTTGGTGTTGTGTTTGGGTGGAAAAGGAAGGTAACCAAACAGTTAGGCAAGCAGTAGGAAGTGTGTGGATGATGTGTTGAGTCATTGGCCAGACCTTCCAACTCATCATGGTGGAATGCATGACATAGTTATGTGGTATTATGCAGTCGATGCATGGATGAATTGTGTATATGTGGACATGGGTATTGGCACATTGATTGTTATCTTATTAATTGTTGCATTATGAAAAGTCTTTGTGACTGATAATACATGTGTATGTAATGATGAGTTCATTCCAATTGATAGTTGGATTAATAGAAGTAATTGAATTGTAGTTGTAAACATGTCTAAGATCACTTTGTGATTTTGTTTTGAATCATTGCCATGATATATATATATATATTGACAATTTGTTTGGATGAGGAATGTTGAAATTGCAGGAGGAAAGGGTCTTGGATATGGAAGTATTATAATCCCATAAAGAAGACCAATGCCTATTGTTGCAAGAGCCAAATTGTTATAAGCAGAATCTCATGTCTAAAAGTTTTATTTTTCCTATATAAAACAGTTTTGGAAATTATGATTTGATAATTACTGACGAATTGTTTTGGTTGAATGTAAATTGAATAAATTGCACGTAGAATGGTCTTGGATATGGTAGGGATGTAAGCCCACAAGGAATACTGATATCTACAGCTACAGAACCAACCATTATGAGGAGAAAGCTCATGCTTGGAAAATTTTGTTTTCCTGTATAAAACAGATTTGACATTTATGATTGGAAATGGATATAATGATATCTTATTATGGTTGTATGTGTATAATACAGTTGAGATGTTGGATATGCAAGCTGGAAAGCATGGAAAAGGCTATTGTTGAAACATGAGGACCCTGTGGTAAGACATGATCGCCCTAGAATATGTTGTGTTGTGGTAACACACGCCAGAGAGTCACCTCGGTTGTAAGGCTCGATAAAGTCCCTAGAAATATTATTGTCCAAGAAATCCTTGGTCAGGCAAGATGGATTGCATGAGGGACTGTGTAACAGAGAAGGGGATGCCTGAGCCTGGGCCTAGAAGGTGAGTGACCACAAGGAAGAGGAGACTTGATATTTCTTGTAAACTATTGATTGGGATCATGCACACAATGGGTATGTCAAGGAAAACAATGAGCCAAGTTAACGAGATATCCATATGGATGCAAATCCATGAACCACACAGATAAGTATTGTATTAGATTATGAAAATTTACTCTAACATTATGAGAAAGAATGAGAATTTTATGCACAATTTTTTAACTGACATGCTCACTAATTTGAAATGTTGTAGGAAAATGATGAATGTTGAAGATCTAGAAAAGTACCAGATTATGAGAGAAAAGAAGGTGATGTTGGAGCAACTAAATGACAAAGGCATGGAAGGAAGAAATTGGACTTGCTACAGTTAGGGTTCAGGAAGCCACAACTCTGAAACTTCTTAGTTGAGTGCATTGAAGCCTGGAGAGAAGTGGAACAGCCTGAGGGACTGCATGGCAGAGAAAGGGGTTCATTTATTTGGGTTGTGCAAGGATGAGAGGGAAGGAGAGCTTGTTGGTTGGAACTTCTGCCATAAATATAAATTATGAAGATCATTATACATGTTTTGGGTCAGAATGCCTATGCATACATGTTTAATTTTAGACCAGAGTTCCTATGTATATAAGAGTGGGCTAGATTGCATGTGTGAATTAAGGTCGGAAGGCATGGATTTGTAATGTTAATAACATTGGAATGGTGTTGTGAACTGAGGACAGTGCCAAAATAAGGGGAGGGGGATGTAACATCCCGGTTCTAACCCTTATGAAATATAATGTGTTATGTAAATATGACTTAGGCTGGTGAGATGGTAAAGTTTAAAAGGGTCCAGAGTGCCTAGGAAATGTAATACTCCGTATACTTTAATAAAATACATCGTTGGTTGCAAGACAGACAAGGACAAAAGAGATAGGGGGATATGATTCCACAAGAGAGGGGGCTTGAGGGGCTAAGCCTTTTTATTATTATTTTATTTACCCATAATTGATTTTATGGAGAAAAGGGGTTACATGAGCTTCTTGGGGGAGGCCATGTGGTTCTTTATTTCCAAGTAATTATATAAACCCATCTTTGGTTTGGGTGGGGGTTCACTTGTTCTTATTCATTCATTGTTACACCTTTTCCACTCTTCATTTTTGGGAGCCTCACTTTTGATGCATTCATATGCTCTAGGTATAAGCATGGATATTAATGGTTGCATGAGGGTGGCTTGGGGTGAATCTAGGGGATCGTTATAACACCCCTATTTCCCCTAGTTTGTAAGTTAATCATAAAATAGGATTACCATGCTAAGGCATGTGGACAATGTAAATGTATTATTGTTTGGGTTGCCAATAACTGATTGTGGGGGTGAAGCCTTGAAAGTACTATCCATGATATCACTGGAGGAAGAATGTGAAAACTATAAGGGAGGGTTAATTATATCAAATAACCCCAAATTTCCCTTGATGAGGATGATAAACCTCCTTCGGATCCCAAGGGAAGAAACCAGTTAATAAAGAAAGGACTGGTGGTTGAATTATCAACCACCCCCATGAATGGAAGCATGGTCTAGCTACAGAATTTCATCCTGAAGCACCACAGAGACCTAGAGACCTAAGATTCCTTCTGACATAAGGAACATGATAGGTCAAAAACCTTCCTAAATAAGGAAGGTAAGATACATACACATGGACAACCAAAGAGGAGACACCAGACGAGAGCGTAATCTCGTAAGGGAGATGCGCAGAGTTCTCTAGCAAATGATGAATAGAAGGCTGTGATTTTGATGTTGAGTGAGAATCTAATAGATCTCGCCCAGGGCCATAACAGAGAAAGAAATCTTTGAAATTTGTAGAGAACAGAACCCGAGCATAAGCGGAAACAAAGAAAGAACCCTTGAGAACTGTGAGAGTTCCCTGGTGATATCATGGCTTGGAACGGGGGTGTCCAGAGTGCTAAGAATGAGTGCCTCTGAGCCTATGGTTGGGTGGAAGGAGGAACACCCACAGTCAGTTAGTTGGCTACCACCTGTAATAGATAAGTAATTGCATATCTTGTGTATTTAAGAGGTACTGCAAATTAAAGTTAGATATACTGTGAATGACCCAGAGATGTGCATGTTTTCTTAAGGGTTATACTATATCTCTTTATTCTTGTATAAATTATGTATTTAAGTAAGTACTGAATTGCTTGTTTTATACTCGTAAATTCTTGCGTCCTGTGGTAGCTTAAGCTAGAGTCACGAACTGTGAGTTCATCGGCATTGGGCATCGTTTCATGTACACATGTCGACCCTACTAATAGTTTTGATTCCTTTGGAGGATGGAGTCTGTTAAGCTCAGGAGAGGTGGTGCAGATACACACAAGCTCTCTGCGAGGAAAGAAGAGACCGAGAACCACTTAGGTTCTAGATTTGATGAAGGAGCGCAAGGGGTGTGCATAAGACCCTTCTAAGTGTTAAGTTCAGGAGAAAGATCGCAAAGATATTAATCCTTTCAGAGCTAACAAATCTCAAGAAGAATAGTGAGGCTAAAGTATCAAAAGGGAAGGTTCCCTTGTTTGGAAGATGAATGAATGAGATCTATTTGAGAAGAGATAAGGTATGTCGTGATCGTTGGATACGGGAAAGAGAGCGAGAGTTAACCCCTTGAGTCCTTCATACTTCACGAGTTCGACGAATTGAGCGAATTCATCGTGAGCGAGGTAGAAATCCCGAAAGACCTGAAGTCCCGAAGTTAATCTGGGCCTTAGATATGAGGATGTCCGGGAGCCATCCCAACCATTAGATCCATGAGGTAGTCGGTCCGGTGTTGACCACTTCAGGATAATAGAGGCTTAGTAATGCCAAAACTCCTGAAGAATGAAGTAGCGAAGTAATGTGGACCATGTATCTATGGATCCTTCGAGACCCCTCTCGACCATTCGATCGAGGGAATATGGAGATTATGTTGAGAGTATGTGGGGACCCATGTGTCGAGTGAGGGTGATGCCAGGTGTCCTGCTCAGAGTGGCACACACTAGGGTATTAAGAGATGGTTAACTGTGAGTTTCCTTTGGAAATCTGTGAAGCAATGGAGTCCATCTGTAACGTTGATCTGAGGGAGAGGATACGTGGTGGAAATCCATCGACTTCGAGTGAAATCACTCTGGGAGAATGGATTGTTGGAACATTTGGATCACCTAAACACTGAAGTCCCAAAGTAAACCATGATCGTTTATCAGGAAGGATGTGTGGCACATGATCCTTGACTCCAAAAGAAAGTACTCCAGGAGAACGAATTATTGGAACGTTCAGATCACCCGAACGCCAAAGTCCCAAAGTAAACGAGGATTGTTGATCTGGAAGGACTCATGGCGCTTGATCTAGAAATTTGGGTATGGAGTACTTTGGGAGGAAAGGTTGTGTGAGCATCCGAGACTTACGAACGCTAAAGTCCTGAAGTGAATCACGTCCGTCAAAATCCCCAAGGGAACACAACATTAGATTGTAAACTTAGGAGAATTTTCATTCTAGGGTAATTCGTGCGGTGGTTGTCTTGGTGCCTATTGTTTTGGCATCGGGTCACAGCTCATGGTCATATGCAAGTATAAGGGGAATTGAAGAACCTGAATGAATTAGAAGAGGATATCTTCCAGTTCTGAGTTCAGTTCAAAGCATGGAGGCCATGGTTGGGGATCCCTAGAAGAGAAGAATGGAGTAGAAGCCTTGAATGAGGACATCTATTCTCTTAATAAGTGCAAAATTTTTATGCCCCACCATGGGTGTGTTACAAATTGGTATCAGAGCATGGTTACAACACTTGGCCTGCTTGGTCTCATGAAATATTCGAGTGATTTTCTTTCTTAGAAAAATTTAAGGGAGAGGGCATACTACCCTACCCTATCTAGCAGGGCATGATTCAGACACGGGCCTGGATGGGCCAAAGAACAATCATGAGATTATGTTCTCTAAGGTTAAGGTGATTCTTGTTGAAATTTAATTCTACCTTTGGAAGAAGGTTTACTATCTACATCAACTTCTTAAGGAGAAGGACTACATAATGAAACTGTAATTTGGGAATTCCTACGGAATTCCAACAAAGGAATTATATTGTTTGTTTGTCAAATTGATAACTACTCTTATAGGAGTAGGGATGTGTTGATCAATATTACCGATAAGACCTAAATGTGAATGACAGAGGTGGAAGAAATTGTGTTATGAAGTTGCATGAGCCAGACAAGGGACATGAACTAAGTTGTGTTGTTATAGTCTGACAATGTATACCTACTAAAGTAGGTAGAGTCTTTTGCAATTGAGATGGTTGGTTATGAAGGATTAGATCCTCATGAAGAATTCCTTCATGATTCAGGAAATCTGGTAAGGACTGGTAGGATCCTTAGCAAGTTTTAATTACTGCATTATTAAAAGACTAAACCATGACTATATAACTCCTCATGACCAAGAGGACTGATGAAAATATGTAGGGTCAGATTACTTGACCTATAATGGTTAAAACCCACAACAGGGATAATCTATTTAAGCAAGATAAAGAGGAGTCCTTTGGGACTGTTGCTAATTCCCAAGAGTGACCCTTGCTGGTTGTTCCCATAAAGAGAGGGAAACATATGTATGAATTATGACTGTAAGACTAGTCATATGAATGATCATAACCTCTCACTAAAGAACACTAATGTTGAAACTAAAATATCAATGTAAAAGGGGTGCAAGAGATGCACCTACGTCTATGTGTATACATACTTAAAAGAATCATATGGTTGCAAGCTCTCAACTGAGAGGGAAGCTCAGTATTGAGTATCCTAATGAGGCTTGTCATAAGAATGATTGGAAGATCCCTGGGAGGATGATTTGGAAGCCTGATATGTCCATGTGTGTGAATGATATGGAAAAATGTGCAAGCAATAATATAGCATGATGAATATTTAATTGTGCTTAATTATGCTTGAGTGCATGGGTTTAATGCATTATGGAGCTTCTTAACATGAATCCCAATATTAATGTCAATTAGGTATGAATGATATTAAAGGTGCAAGTGATGCACATATATGATGTAAGAGTATAGTTATAGGCATGATATGGTTTCCCTAATGAGTGAAATATAAAGAAATAATTTCTCTTGTCTAGATTAAATGAATACTATGGATGCATGGCTGACTCCATTCTGAAGAGTCATGAAATTTTTGTTCCAAATAATAGTATAATGGGAATGTATTCCATTTCCTCAGGGAATACTATTATAATTAGATAAAAGGGTGAATGAGCAAAGATGCTCTATTGTCGTAATAAGAGGAAAATGATTATTCCTTTGAGAATCACGTGAGAAGGATTGTGAACAATCCTGAGTTGACTGATCTTAAAAGTAAAGATGCATGTGGGATGTGAGATATACCTATGAAAGCTACATGTAGGCTTAGAATTATGAATATGATTAAGTATATCATGGATGTAAGTTAACAAAAACCAAAGTATGTATGGATACATAATTTGGGTACATGAGAAAGATGCATGTTTATATTGCTTAAGGAATATTTGGTAAACGACTAAAGCTAACTCAAGGTTGATTCCATCATAGATAGTGATGGACGTGCATAAGGAAGTCGCATGATGAAGGAGTTCCCTGTAAAGAAATTGTGTAAGGAATCTATCAAAATAACAGATTCACAACCCTAATGATTGCTGAAGGTTGGGCAATAGGTTACAAATCCTGCCTATATAAGAATCCTGGATTACATTCTTAAAATAAAATGTGTAGGTGGAAGACTAACAACTGAATGTTAACCACTCTGAGAACCAAATAATAATGTGTAGGATGCAGAGGTTCATGACCCACTATGAACAAACATCTTGCTACTAAGCATGTTGTTGTATCCAAAAGGGTTAGAGTGAGGCCTAACCAAGGTTGCTCAAGGGAAAGAGCAGGGAGATCCCAACCTGGAATAAATTGCAAAAATCCAAGAAGTGGAAAAAGGGGAGAGCCCCTAACTCCTTTCTTTCTATATGATTATGTTTCCTCTAGAATGAGAAAGTTGATTTACTAATAAAAGTGAATGTATTGACACCATAGTGATGATGATTGTATTACTGCATAAACAATTGAGAATTGTCTATGATACATGGAAACCCTTGAAGATAATATGATGAAATGCATTCATGGAAACCCTTGAATATAATATGATGAAGTGCATAAAGATATGATAGGACTTTTGAAGAAGTCTTATGGATTTGAATGTTATGATACATGCATTTTAATTTATATTACAACTAATGATGCATGTTGTGCGTAGAAAGGAATTGGAAATGTTGAGGAAGACAGTTACCAATAATGGGCAACCTCGAGCAGAGGATGACCATGGGAAGGATGTGGATGAAATATTGTTTATAGGATTGTAAGAATCCCCCTAAAGCATTGTTGATGAGGTAAAAAATTCAGAAAGAGGGTGATATAAGCCAAGAAAAGGTATAAAAATGTTCATGATTATGTGGCTCCGGGTATGAAAAGATTCGGGTGAAAATCCATTCTAAATTATTTATTGTCTCATGTTATGCACAAAATTTTGAAAGGGCAGTTGTATGCCATGGATACCCAAGTAGGGTATG
Source organism: Picea glauca (assembly GCA_000966675.3). NCBI lineage: Eukaryota > Viridiplantae > Streptophyta > Pinopsida > Pinales > Pinaceae > Picea > Picea glauca. Next base: position 119,978 of record JZKD02S2207940.1, read on the forward strand.
ATTCGAGAAGAAGAACCCGAATGTTGGAGGTGTGAACCTCTGGAAATGAAGACTAATTGTATGATGCATCAACATTTGAACCAAATGATCTCTGTTGACTCAAAAAGTCAAAAAATTTTACTAAGAGATCATAGAAATCCCTTCGATCAACTACAAATCGAAATCATGAGGATCGCAAAAGAAAACCCGAATCAAATCAGGTTAATCAAGAACCTGACAGAGGAAGTGAACATGAGTCATTCATTAGAAGGAAACCGATCTCATTCGTCAGATTGATTTCAAGATCCACTGGAGTTAATAGATCAAACACTAGTCGTTCAATAAGAACGACGACCCATCTTCATTACGGAGATCGAATGGGCACACGGGTTAACAACGAAGCCTATGCTCGTAATTTAAATTCAATGTAGTTTTTTTTTTTTGAGTTTGGGGTTTGAACGTAGATTGAACGGCTCGTATTGATTGCGGAGTGCGAAGGCAAAATTAATGGGTGTGCTAGTTCATGGTCTGCAATCAACCAACACCGTCAATCTCATTGGGGTGGATGATCAACGACCACGATTAAAAGAGTTGGGTGAGCACTTTTCAGATTATGGAGATTGAACTCTTCAATAAAGAGAAAGAACATTGGGGATTCTGTAATCACTATGAACCGTTGATATGTGAACGATCGGTGGGTGGACCTGCAAGGAACCCACTCGTTAATGCCATGTAAACTCATACCGTGATTGGGTTCTATGGTTGAATTTGGAAAATCAAGGCTTTGCTCTTAGTCTAAATTCTTGGTCAAATACTTCTATGCTGGGATTGTTGTATTTAGAATCGATCTAGGGATAATATCGACGACCCGTATTCATTTTGGGGAAGGCATATGCACGTGGATTAATGTCAAGACCTGTACCAGTAAACTAAAATCAATATAGTTTTGTTTTGAGTTTGGGGTCTGATCAAACATTGGATGACCTGTATCCATTGTGGAGATCAAAAGGAGAATTAAACTGCGAGCTAGTTGAGGTTCTGCAATCCCTTGCAGTCGTTGGATCTGGGGGAGGATAGATCTTCACCATCGAATTGCAGACAAGGGGTTTAGCCAGGATCATAGCACCCAGGCACGGGAGCTGAAAGGGTACTGCTTGAAAAGAATAGAGATAAGGTCACATCTCTCAATCACATGGAAAGAAAAATGGAGTCCTTCGGGTCATTCAAGGAAGGTAGAGTTTAACACTCTATGTTAGACTGTGGTCGTGGGGACTAGATATATGGTTATAAAGGTGCTCATAGTTAGCACATTGCATGGAATGCATTGAGGGAATGCATGTTGCATAAGAGGGCAAACAATGGAATTTTCAGTAATGAAGGAGGACCTTCCAATGTTTTACTTACATTATGTAAGCGTTGAAGGAAAACAAATTGGGTGGCCATAAGTGTTGGCACCCTGTTTATTAATGAAGGAAGAATTATTAAAGCCATTCATGTGAAACTTTTGAGTTTCATGTGTACTAATTTGGGATCGTGATCAGCCTATAGCAGGAAACATGGTCCTGCTGTGAGAGTGAATGAAAATTAATAAGTCATGTGGTGAAGAGGTTGGTTAAATTCCAACACACCATGGCCAAGAACCTGTCGTAAAGTGTGACAAACTTGAAATCAATGCAATATTGCATTGGGTATGAATGTGGTCGTGAATACTGGCACATTTGTTAAATCCTTTGAAATGTTGAATTACATTTTGAAAGGTTTGGTATGTTGAAATGAGGCATAGGCAAGGAATGGGATTTCCTTTTCATGTTTATATAGATGTGATGAATTGTTAGTATGCATGTTTTTGAATATATATATATATATATATATACATGGATGCATGAGAGACTAATAGTATGTTTGGTTGTGTAAAGAATGATTGCAGGGAAAAAAGGGTCATGGATATGGCAGTGTTGTAAACCCATAAGGAAGACCAATTGCCTGCTGAGCCAAACTACAAGGAATGGTATTTCCTTTTTGAGAAAGTAAATTTGATTGCTAGTATGCACAATTATGAAATTTTTTGTGACGACGTTATAAAGGTGTAATAAAATATACGTGCATGGGAAACTAACAATTTGTTTGGTTGATTGAATTTGAAAGTGTAGGAAGAAAAGGGATCTTGGATATGCCAGCGTTGTAATCCCATAAGGAAGACCAATTACCTGTTGATCCAAACCACTATGGGAAGGAAAGTCCCATAATTATGAATCTGGTTCCTGTGCGAAACAAATATGAAATTTGGAAATCTGTAGGTGACAGATTTACAAGAAAATTTTTGAATTAAAATTTATGATGATGTCTCATGAATTTTCGTATGCCTGTGATACGGGTCAGAAGAAAAGATTTGTCTAGAAAAGACAGATGATGAAAAATGGCTACTATTGAGCCATGAGAACCTCGTGGTAATCCATCATCACCTAGAATATATTGTGTTGACATAACCCAAGCCGAAGGGACGCCTCGGCAAAACAATTATGAGGGACGCCTCAACTGTAAGGCTCGATAAAGTCTCTGGAATTCTTCCTGTGCGAGAAAACATTGGCAAGGAAAGATGGATCACCCAAGGGATTGTATAGAAATGAAGGGGATTCCTGAGTCTGGGCCTATAGGGTGAGTGACCACAAGGAAGAGGAGACCATGATATTTCTTGTAAACTATTGGGATCATGCACACGATGGGTAGTTCTTCCTGTGAGAGAAAACCTTGGCAAGGCAAGATGGATCACCCGAGGGATTGTATAGTAGTGAAGGGGATGCATGAGCCTGGGCTTGGAGGGTGAGTGACTGCAAGGAAGATGAAACCTTGATAGTTATTGTAGACTAATGGGATCATACACACAATGGGTATGTCAAGGAAAAATAGTGAGCCTGGATAACAAGACAACCATGTGGATACAAATCCATAAACTGCATTGATAATTACTGTGCTAAGATTAGAAAATTGTTCCTATAAATTTTTATACAATGTTATCACATGAGACTATGATTAATGTGCTTGTTGTCCAAGAATTAGTGAAAGCGGGTGACAAAGATTAAGGGTCTGAAAAAGGACCTGACTAAGAAATAAGGATCAATATTTTTGAAACAGCTAAATGAGAAAGGCATGACAAGTGTTTTTGAGAAAGAACACCGAGGACAGTGTTCCTTTAAGGGGGAGGGAATTGTAACACCCCAAAAAGGACCTGAATGAGAAAGAAGGATCAATATTTTTGAAACAGCTAAATGAGAAAGGCATGACAAGTGTTTTTGAGAAATAACACCGAGGACAGTGTTCCTTTAAGGGGGAGGGAATTGTAACACCCTTGTTTCCCCCAGTTTGTAACTTAATCATAAAATAGGATTACCATGCTAAGGCATGTGGACAATGTAAATGTATCATTGTTTGGGTTGCCAATAACTGAATGTGGGGGTGAAGCCTTGAAAGTACTGGCCATGATATCACTAGAGGAAGAATGTGAAAACTATAAGGGACGGTTAATTATATCAAATAACCCCAAATTTCCCTTGATGAGGATGAAAATCATCCTCTGGATCCCAAGGGGAGAAACTAGTTAATAAAGAAAGGATCGGTGGTTGAATTATCAACCACCCCCATGAATGGAAGCATGGTATAGCTGCAGAATGTCTGCCTGAAGTACCACAGAGACCTGCAGACCCGAGCTTCTTTCTGACAAAATGAACATGATAGGTCGAAAAAATTCCTAAAGAAGGAAGGTAAGATACATACACATGGACAACCAGAGAGGAGACACCAGATGAGAGTGAAAACTCATAAGGGAGATGTGTGGAGCTCTCCAGGGAATGATGAACAGAAGTCTGTCAGCTTGATGTTGAGTGAGCATATGATAGACCTCACCCAGGGCCATAACAGAGAAAGAAATCTCTGAAATTTGTAGAGAATAGAACCCGAGCAGAAGCAGAAACAGAGAAAGAACCCTTGAGAACTGCGAGAGTTCCCTGGTGATATCATGGCTTGGCACGTGGGTGGCCAGAGTGCTAAGAATGAATGCCTTTGACCCTATGGTCGGGTGGAAGGACGAACACCCATAGTCAATTAGTTGGCTACCACCTATAATAGATAAGTAATCGCATATCTTGTGTATTTAAGTGGTACTGCGAATTAAATTTAGATATACTGTGAATGACCCAAAGATGTGCATGTTTTCTTAATGGTTATACTGTATCTCTTTATTCTTGTTTAAATTATGTATTTAATTAAGTATCGAATTGTCTGTTTTATACTCGTAAATGCTTGCGTCATGTGGTGGCTTAAGCTAGAGTTACGAACTGTGAGTTCGTCGACCTTGGGCATCGTCTCATGTATGCATGTCAACCCTCCTAATCATTCTGAGTCCCTTGGAGGATGAAGTATGTTATGCTCAGGAGAGGTGGTGAAAATATGCACAGGCTCTCTGCGAGGAAAGCAGAGACCAAGAACCACTTAGGTTCTAGACTTGATGAAGGAGCACAAGGGGTGTTCAGAATACCCTTCTAAGTGTTAAGTTTAGGAGAAAGAGCACAAAGCTCTTAAGCCTTTCAGAGATAACAAAGCTCAGGAAGAATAGCAAGGTTGAAGTATCAAAAGGGAAGGTTCCCTTGTTTGGAAGATGAATGAACGAGATCTATTCGGGAAGAGCCAAGGTCTATCATGATTGTTGGATACGGGAAAGAGCGTGGGAGTTAACCCCTTGAGTCCTTTAGACTTCGCGAGTTCGACGAATTGAGCGAGTTCGTCGTGAGGGAGGTAGAAATCCCCGAAGACCTGAAGTCCTGAAGTTAATATGGGCCTTAGATATGAGGATGTCTAGGAGCCATCCTGACCATCAGATCCATGAGGTATTCGGTCCAGCGTTGACCGCTTCGGGAGAATAGAGGCTTAGTAATGCCAAAAATCCTGAAGAATGAAGTAGCGAAGCAATGTGGACCGTGGATCTATGGATCCTTTGGGACCCCTATCGACCGTTCGATCGAGGGAATATGGATATTACGTCGAGAGAACATGGGGACCCATGTATCCTGTGAGGGCGATGCCAGGTTTCCCGCTCAGAGTGGCACACAATGGGGTATTAAGACATGGTTAAGCGTGAGTTTCCTTTGGAAATCCACAAAGTGACGGAGTCCGTATGTACCGTCGATCTGAGGGAGAGGATACGTGGCAGAAATCCGTCGACTTCGGGTGAAATCACTCCAGGAGAATGGATTTTTTGAACGTTTGGATCACTTGAACGTTGAAGTCCCAAAGTAAACCATAAATGTTGATCGAGAAGGACGTGTGGCGCATGATCCTTGACTCTGAAAGAAATTACGCTGGGAGAACAGATTGTTGGAATTTTCGGATCACCCAAACATCGAAGTCCTGAAGTAAACTAGGATCGTTGATTTGGAAGGACATGTGGTTCTTGATATAGAACTCCGGGTACAGATTAATTCGAAAGGAAAGGTTATGTGAGCATCTGGGACTCCCGAACGCCAAAGCCCCGAAGTGAATCAGGACTGTCAAAATCCCCAAGGACACGCTGCGTCAGATTGTGAACTTAGGAGAATTGCCTTTCTGGCCTAGTTTGGACTACCCCTTGTCCAATACAGTGGAAAAATCTAGCTTGGACAAGATGGTTTAAGTCTTGTCGATCTGCATCAAAATGTATTAAAAATATTGGCCTTCTAGGGCCTCTGTTCCAATTCCCTCTTCCCCTATTATTTCGGCCATGGCTTCCTCTACTGAAGAATCTCATTCCTATATGCATCGTTTATTAGCATCTATCTTCTTAAACAAACCATACATGACATCTCTTTAAATATGAAACAAATTTTGGCTCATCAACACATCAAACCCATGCAATCCAATCCATAAAATCATTTAATACTTGTCAATAAGAAGAGGGTGAATAAGGGTTATGGGATATCTGAGGTGGTTGAAATGAGAGGAAAAGTGATAAAATTAAAGGGAGTAGATCATGAATACTTCTCAACAAATCATTAAACAATCCATTGTGTTGCAACAACAAAACATATCAAGTGTAACCCATCTTTGTGTCATCCTTTAATTGTTGTAATACAGAGTTTCCATTTAATTATAATTTAATGTTAACAACAAGGCATGCAAAGTGAATATGGGAATGTCAGGGGATTCATAATGTGCGAAAAAGTGAGAGAATGACAGGGAAATTAATGGATAACGTTCATAAAACAAATTAAGTAATCAATAATCATAACTTTGTATTAAAATTAATCCAAAAAGCACCAATATTCACTATTTCTCAATTGTGTACCTCCAAGACAAATACTCGACGAAAAACCTCCATAACCATTCCACTGATAAACTCATATTTTTCAACCAAGAAGGTTCCCGAAGGGAGCTAAGACAGTTGGAAATCCAATCGGGTCTGTCACAATCAAACGTAGGGAGACAACAAGAGTGCATTCATCGTTTAACCATAACACAAAGAGATAGAGGTCTTCTGAGACTTATCAATCATAGGCATAATACCCTCGAAAAAGATACAGCAATGAACCACACAATCCCCTTATTACTCCAAGTCTTGGACAAGACCAATGATTAACACCCAAGGAGAGCAAAGGCAGGCAGATAATAACCCAATGCACATCGTGCATTTAACACTTGTAGAGGAGAGGCGAAGCTAATTTAACAGTGACAATTATTAAAAGAACACACAGAGATATAACATATGTATCCACTTACTTAAGAGTCGAACAACCTGACAGCGATATCAGTGAGGAAGCATACATCCTTTTAACATAACGTCAAGATATAAATTGGATCATCCCATAACCATACAACACATATTAATGTTATGGCCACCCCAAGACTGGATCTTAGGATACTTCAGTGAAAAGACAATAAGAATGAGGCAACGACCATGACTCGGGGTTTGAAGAAATAACACAACAACTACTAGCAATCCAAATGTGACTCGAGAAGGGTTACAATCATGACTGTGAGGGAACTAAATAACCTATGGTAATACACAGAACAAAACCCTCCACCATCGATACAGATAGAAATGTACCACATTCACTTATTATCCACAGAGACCCATCACGATATTAAACTGACCGAGCAACCAGTCAATGCACAACTTAAACAAAACCCAATTCTTTTGCTTGCAATCTCAAACATTTTATATTCATCACAAAGAGATATAACACACATTTACACAATTTAAACTCTCAATAACACATATAATCCAAGCATCACTAAGCCATTATGTGTTCATACAATAGAGAATATTTCATGGATGGAGAGAAAAAGAATCATACCTGTAGAAAAACGCTTAAAAGGGCGAGTTGGTTGAGCCTTATTCTTTCCAAGAGCCTGAAATGCAGAGCTTCACAACCAACAGACTGAAAATGCAACAAGGAACAATGCTAGGGTGATGGTCGATAGGGGGAGTATGGAGTGACATGCAGTAAATGCACTTCGCTTCTATCTCCTGGCCTATTCAATTCGAAGTACGAGAAAGGAAAACATTCACCAATCAATTAAACCATGTATTCAATGCCCAACCATTTGAAATATGTGACGATATCCTTTGCATAGTGCGCCACCCAATATCATTTACATGTTAACCCTTACCACAAATCTATGCCATCATACATATTGCAATGATATATGTGCCCAATTCAAATATAATGAAATTCGCATAGCCCACTAACCAACCATATCATAATATTTAGGACTAACACTAACATCCTTTTACTTTTCCATTTGCATATATCCCTTTATCATGGCTCAAACATAGATTCTTTCCCTTTAGGATTTTTTCATAGGTTTTTATTTCTTTGTTTTGATTATGTTATCACTAATATATCTATTATAGCAAGATTTGCCTCACCATTGCTATCTTGCACAAAGGGCCTTTTTTTGTTTCCCTATGCATACTTATCATCCCTTTTTGATAAATCCAGAGATAAAAATAAACATTTTTCCACATATACGCGCCCTATCAGCTATAAAGCAAGCGTATACGTCAGTTACTCCACTACAGCCTGCATACATCGGGATTTGTGACAAAAAATACAAAAATGGAGTCAGGTTTCCATGTCATGACAAGAGATCTCTGATCCTTGGCCTTCCATATACTAGAAGTGTTCTGACTCGTCCCTTCAATTGCATTGTGAAGGCTATAAGAGCACAATTTCGGGCTATGTAAAAGAGGAGAAAGCATTCAACTTTGAGAGCAAAGTTACTCTGGAGAAATTACTTCATATTGAGTCTGCATCCCTTTGTCCCTCAAGTCTGAACACAGTGTTCAGCCCCCAAGCTCTTTCCCTATTGTTGAGAGAACCTCATTGTCTCTCTCCTTTGAGCTTGCCTTTGGTGGAGGATTGAAGTGGTGGAGGCCTAGTTGGAAGGAACTTGGTTCCTTGGTTTCGAACTGTGCCGACACAGAAGTTTGTAATGCTGACACTTTTGTTGATCAATTATTAAAAGAAATACTCCTTTCCAGTCCTATTGGTATCATGAAAATATATGATTATTATCCATGGGCATGTTTGTAATGTTTATTAATGGATTATGCTATCTAATGTGCTAACCCCTTTACATTATCACTCCTTTCCAGTCCTATTGGTATCATGAAAATATATGATTATTATCCATGGGCATGTTTGTAATGTTTATTAATGGATTATGCTATCTGATGTGCTAACCCCTTTACATTATCACTATATGCTTGCTTTGCTAGTTTGTTGAGAACTTATTGTAGGTATACATTTTTGGATCGAAGTGCTCAATAGTGGAACATCATCAAACGTTGGATCGAGGTAGGCCTCTTTATTATCTTGCACATTAGTTTATATAGCATACAATGGAATTGAGTTGATTTTTGCAGTCATAACTATATGTTGTGGTTTACCCTTGGCCATAGAGAGTTTTTCTATCATAACAGAAATGGCAACTCCACTGGGGAGAGATCTTCCTTCTAAGGGTTGAAGTAATTTGTCTTCTTCCATTGCTCTTTTTCCTTTGTGTTTCTTGTCGTATCACTGCTTGATAGATTTTGTTCCTTCTGAGTCTGAGTTTTCATCCTTTTTTCCCTTGCCTGCCCTTGTTTTAAAGCATGTACGCTCCTTTTTCCTTGACAGCCGCATACACATGCGTTCTTCCTCTCTGCAAGTTGTGTATATACACACTATTCTCCTGAACAATCGCGTATACCAATTTTCCTTGCTTTTTTTCTTGGTTTAGTGATTGTTGGGTGAGTTTTGATGTTTGTTGAGCCTTCTTAGGTCTCTATAGTGCTTGTTAAGCTTCTCTGGGTTGACAGGAAGCCTGTTGGGATTTGAATTTATGGGCGTAGTCTTTCTCATTGTTTTTTCATTTTTGATTTGTCCTTGAACCCCACGTTGTTTGCTTGGCTGCTTGGTATTCTACTTGAGTTTTTTCGTTTATACATAGTAGAATTTTTATATCAGGTTGCTTCTTAGTCCATGCATTTTCTTTCTGATATATTGAAAATACAGAAAAATAGGCATTTTGCATTAGTTAACATTTTTTTCTTTGAACCTTTATCATTAGCTTAGTACATTTAGCGAAAGATTGCCTTTTACTTCTGAATTGTAGAGTTGAAATTGAAAATTGCACTGTTTTTATTAGCATATCATTCATTGAAAAGTTAAAGGTATATTTTGCGTTATATTCATATTTATCTTTTGCAGAGTCATAACATCATGAGTTTAGCTTCCATACCCTTTTGAGTAATCACGACCAATAAAATTAATGCTTTAAATTAAAATTGATTAGTCACGATTTTATTTTTAGGGTGCACAAACTAGTCTAGGATTTAGTGCCTTGGAATAGGATTTTGTGAGTAAACTTCTCCAAGTAAATTAAATCAACATATGTGTCTGAGACAAGGAGTTGAGAAGTCCATTGTATAATTGGTAATATCAGGAGGCTCCGCTCACACTGGAGTTAATCACGAGGTCGCGCGAAGTTAGTTGAAGGGATAACCCTTGGATACTCGCCTAGCATTAGAGATATTTCTGCAGATTTATTCGTATTTGGGGATCTTGCTAGTACCCATACCTCTGTGAGAGGCATTTCTTTCAAGGTTTTGGGCTTTGCTACCCTGCCCATACGGTGATCCAGACTTATGATTGCTCACATGTGCATTGGTTATACAGTGGTTTATTAGTTTCTTGACTTAGGTATCTCATAGGTTACTTGCAGGGGTTATTCTGCTTGTACCCTGGGTCAGATAGGGGTCGGACAACACACAGCCTTTATGGAGGATTACCTCTCTAGGGGGATCTGACTGACTGGTTGTTAAGCCCACGAGGGCCCCTATAACTGATTTTTTTACCTCTAAACCTTAGTAGGGAGTCTTAAGTCCCTCTTGGACGAGGCATACCTTCTTTAGCAAGGGAGGCCACTCAGCCACTTTAGTCCATTTGCATGCATATTGGCCGTTTGAATTTTTGGTATGATCTTTGACTACTAGTTGGCCTTAGGATATATTTGTATTTTTCAGAGTCATAATTCATCGTGGAGTCGAACCATCTTCTCTGTTGGTCCCATCGGTTGCTACATTTACCACCGGATTTTGGGTTCTTGCCTTCTAAAAGGTGTAGAGTTTGTAGAAGTGGTACACACACAACCACCTTTCAGACTTGTGGTTCCACAAGGATGAGTACTGAGTCTAGTCTTCAGAACACTGGAAGTTCTTCGACTCCCATACCCACTATAGTTAATGGCACCCCTTCAACTCCGGCAACCGCTACAGTTGCAGTGTCGGAGGCTTATACTAGCACTATGGCTCGGCCTGTAGTTAATGCTTCATCTCTTACCTCGAACACTTTTGGGGGTTTTGGTCACTCATCTGGTTACAATGTTCAGTCCATCCATATGGCTTCTAGTCCATTTTCTTATTGTATGCCTAACTTCATGTTGTAGTTTTCAACTTCCATCCTAGCTATTGGCCCCGACGCTAGCCTTGGACTTGGGGGCACTACACCTCTTTACACTCCTTTTTCATTTGGTGGTTTTCATATCCCCCAAACAAATCCTAATTTAGGAAGTGTCCCTTTTCTTAACGTTGAGTCTAATCCTTCTATAGCTAGATGGAATAACCCAGTTGGTGGACAAGTTCTGCCTTACATCCCTACCTCCTCAGTGTTGATTCTGACCAATAATTCTGGCATGACGAATCCACTTCAATCCTTCGGGTTCCCACCTGGAGGAGGTCAGTCTTACACTTTGGGCAACCCCCAACCCGGATCCAATCCAGTTGGGGTCAATTTTCAAAACCCCCAGCTCGGATCTAATCCGACCGGGGGCAATTTTCATAATCCTTATCAAAACATTCCTGTTGGAATGATGCCCAACCCATCTTATAGGAATCGGCCCAAAGGAGGTCCTTATAATTCTAGACAGGGTTTTGGTCCTTACCAGAATCCTGGATGGAATGCAGTTCCTAACGCACAATCTTTCATAGGAGGGTGGGGCCAGATGTCGCAACCCCATCTCCCTTTTATGGCCACGCTTAATCTGCCAAACTTTTCTAAGTTAATGAACGACCCGGTGAGTCATGATCCCACATGGCCCCCTGTCCCTACCAAACTTTTTTCAGACATTCCAAAGTTTGAAGGTAAGAATGGAGAGGACCCTGGTGATCACATCACTACTTTTCACCTTTGGTGCTCATCGAATTCTTTGAACTATGATTCTATTAGATTACGATTGTTTCAACGCACTCTTCATTGGAGTTGTGTCACAATGGTATATTGAGCTACCTAGGGGGACATACTGATCATTCCATCAGTTAGTGCTAGCCTTTCTCAACCACTTTCAATTACCCATTCGCTATGATGTTGGCCTTGACCTTTTGTCAACTCTACATTAGGGTACCAACACTCACATCTCGGACCATATCCAAGAATGGCGTAGACAGAGGCCATTTATTAAGACTCCTATACCCTCAGCCTTTCTTCTAGAATGGTTCCTAAAGTGTTTGCACGCTCCTATCTCTAAGTGCATTGCTACTTCTGGGGTCTTCAATGAGGAAGAAGTTATCTTTAGAGCCCAGCAACTCGATTTGATATATGCTCAGTCTGGGATGTTATATCACCTTCTTCCAGATGCACCGTGGCCAAATCACGATCTTAGATAGAATCTCAAACCTCATGCCAATGGCATTGTAGGGTTCGATAATGTAAATTCCATAGACTCGGCAACGAAGTCTATTGGAGGATCACCTTTATCTGCATCCTCCAAACCCACCCAATCGGTGCATGTACATTTCGTGCAATCGTCGAAGAACCCAAATGGTGACCAGCAACCAAATGGGAATAAAAGGAAAGGTCGAAACAATTGCAAGGGTGGAAATAATAATAATAAACCCAAGGACAAGGATAATAATGGGAAACAGAGTGACAATGCTGGAGAGGGAAAGAAAGAGAAACATAAAGTGAAGTTTCCTTGTAAACTTTGTACCGATGACCACCTTACAGATTTATGCCCCAAACTCATGGAGGCTACGAGGCTTTTAAATATACTGCCCGTTGTGTTGATGAATCCATTCCCACATAACCAACACTTAGCCTCGAGCTCTTCGAACGACGAAAATGCGTCCGGTGGAAGTCAAAACCCACCGTCGCAAGATGGAGACTGTGTTTGTATCAATATGGTCAACATGAAAATTGATATAGCCACCTACTCTTGAGATTATATCCCTTCAAAAGATAGTACCAGTCTAGAAGCTCATCCTCCCCCTCTAGAGACGAACTTACAAATTGAGAAACCAGAGCCACTGCCTCGTATTCTGAAAGGAGTACTTAAGCGCTCTACCCACAACCCTAATGCTAGAGCCGCCCAGAACTACTCTATTATTGAGGATATGGGTGAAACCCCTTGCACGAAGTCAGCTTTGGAGGTGCTCCAGACGTGTCCATCATAGAGGAATGCCTTACTCTCTGCCTTAGGATCTCTAGAACCTAGTGGCTCAAAAGTTATCAAGTTTGATGTCATGGATGTGAAGCCTCGCTTACCCTACCATGTGGCTTTCCAAATCCACATGGAGTATTCCAAGTATACTATCAAATGAGAATTCGTTGATGAAGGTGTTGCCACCTGCATGATGTCCCTAGTCTATTGGAAAGCTCTCGATTCTCCAAAACTTTCCAAGTCGTCGAACGTCTTGAATGCATTCGACAATCATTCCTTCTGCCCTCATGGTATTCTCCCTGTCTTTCCGGTCTAGTTAGGTGGGAATACGGTAGAGGTGGAGGTATAGGTAATTTATGCACTTCTCGATTATAACCTGTTACTGCATTGAGTGTTAAGGTCCTAACCCGCACATAGGTAGATCAATGTATTCGGATGTAATAAAGGTCAATATTAATAAGACCTTTCAATAAAATAGAATAAGGCGGATGTAAGAAGACC
>JZKD02S2207940.1:138632-158433 GCA_000966675.3 Picea glauca
TTCGTATATCATTTCTATGTATTGTGAAGATTATGCTGGATATTTTACTGTTATTCTGTCATTTCTAGCATTTCATTTATGTTCTGCATATTTTATATATCTGGTATCTTGCATTGCAATTGGACCTATTCTATGGTCATTGTCGTATCGTTCGTCTTCCATGTACTGTGTTTTCCTCATCAAGGGGAGATCGTGACTATCAACCAGTTATCATATGCATACTCTAGTCCTAACACATCTGTTGGACCTTCGATCCCTGTGATCGACAATTCTCAGCCGGCAACTTAGAATATCGGTGTCGGAATGTATTCTTTCCTCATGGGTACTTTCGACTTCTCAGCACTAATTCACCATGTTTACACCATGTCTAGTAAGCTCGCTTCTAGAGGGAGGTCCATTCCTTTCCGCACTTTCTATTTTAGTGATCCATTGACCCTACCTTCTCTGACTTCATCGTGTGAAGGACAGTTGCATGTTGGAATGGCTATGCCACTATCGGCAGTGGAGATTGTGTATCAAGTTATTCTTGACTCTTCCACCGATCCTGATCCTCTTACCTCGCAGATGGACAAGGAGGATCATGTTCTTAGGCCTATATGGTCCACCTCATTATCTTGTTCGCTTGATTTCCTAGATGATACTTTGCCTTTGGACGAAGCCATGAATGGTTCTGAGAGACCTTGGGATGACATGCATCATCGATCCTATTTTCTCCCAAGTCTTAAAAGAATCGAGCAAGATGACTTTTGGTCTACCCTAAGTGAGATAGTCGGTCATGCCATAGTTCCACTTGATGTGCACGACATTTATGCCGAAGGAGATATGGTGATTATTTCTCCTATCGTCTCGATCGATATCTCTCGTACCCCTAGCAAGATTTCGAACATAAATATAGGTGCGAATTGTTCGCCAAAAAAAATTATAATCTACACTGATCTCTTCAAAGAATTTCGAGATGCATTTGCTTGGTCATACGAAGAGATGCCAGGGATCAACCCTCGGATTGTCGAACATGATATTAGAACTTACCCGGATTCTAAACCTATTTGACAACGTCTTAGAGCTGTGAATCCTAGGAAGGCCCCTGCTATTAAGGCAGAGGTGGAGAATTTTCTTAACGTCGACTTCTTCTACCCGGTCCCCTTGACCGAATGGGTATCCAATCATGTTCATGTAAATAAAAAGTAAGGAACCATCCATGTGTGTATGTACTTTCACGACCTGAACAAGGCTTCTCCTAAAGATAACTTCCCCATGCCTTTCATTGATCAGATTCTCGATGAGTGTGCGGGAAGCGAGATATTTTCTTTTATGGACGGATTTTCATGCTATAACCAAATCTAGATCAAACCTGAGGACCAACACAAGACGAAATTTATATGTCCATGGGGTACTTTTGCATACCGAAAAATCCCTTTCAGCCTTAAAAATGTCAGAGAAACCTTCCAACGTGCCATGACTTTCACTTTTCATGATCTCAAGCACATAGTCGAAGCCTACCTAGATGATCTTGCTGCTCACTCTCGCAAGAGAGTGGATCATGTTATACACCTTCAGCTAGTTTTTGAAAGATGTCATTACTATAGAATCCAGCTAAACCCTCATAAATGCATCATTTGCATTAATTCTGGTCATCTCTTAGGATTTTTAGTTTCCGAGATTGGGATCATGGTATATCCTCTTAAGGTTGAGGCAATACTTCAGTTGCCTCCCCCGTGCACAATTAGACAGCTTCAAGGTTTACAGGGAAAAGATAACTTTCTACGTCAGTTCATAGTGAATTATGCCAATATTACTAAGGGTTTCATGCGCCTCTTGAAGAAATACACCCCCTTTATCTGGGATGAGTGAGCCTAGGAGTCTTTCAACGCTTTGAAGAAAGCCTTGGTATTGGCCCCTCTGCTGAAATCTCCTAATTACATTAGAGATTACCTGTTGTATATTGCCACATTGGTAGAAATGATTGGTATGGTTCTATTTTAGGAAGATGATGAACTCCATGAGCACGTCATCTACTATCTCAGTCGAAATTTAGTCGGTGCTAAGCTTAATTACTCTCACATTGAAAAGCTATCTTTGGTTGTTGTTCACGCAGTCCAACGCTTACGTCGCTATATATTTCTTTGCAAGACTATGGTGGTGGCTAATGTTAATATGTTTCAATACATCCTTACTAGACGTATCATCGGGGGAAAATATAATAAATGGATTGTCATCTTACAAGAATTTGATCTTGACTTTGCTTCGGCCAAGTCCAAGAAATCACTAGTTTTTGCAGAGTTAATATCTAATTTTCCATGATTAGATGAGTATGTTATCCATGTTGATTCATTTGCAGATGAACACATTTTCCTTGTCTCGTCGTCCGATCCCTGGTATGGAGACATTGTTTTATATCTTCAAACCTTGAAGTTCGCTCAACATCTCTCGTGAGATGATCGACGGCGTGTTAGATACCAATCCAAAAATTATACCATCATCGGCAACACTTTGTATCACCGAGGAGTATATAATATCTTACATCATTTCATAACTCACGAGGAAGCTGAGTCAGTCCTAAACGATTTCCACAAAGTGGCTTGTGGTGGTCACCTATCTGGGCTTGCGACAGCCCAAAAAATCCTGGGAAATAGTTATTTATGGCCCACTATATTTAAAGATTGTATCAAAGAGGTTAAGAAGTGTCACCCCTAATGGGTGTTAACTCGTAAAATGCGCTTGCATCCAGCGCCTCTTCACCCAGTCATCATCGTCAGTCCCTTCACCAAGTGGAGGGTAGATTTCATCGATTGCAACCCAACCTCGGCTGGGGGGAATCAACACATTATCGTGGTCGTTGACTACTTTACTAAGTGGGTCGAGGCCATGCCTACTGTAAATTCCGATGGGAAGACTACAGCCTTCTTTGTGTTCAACCAAATTATTGCCCGGTTCGGTATCCCGAGTGATATTGTCATTGATCATGGCAGTCACTTTCAAAATGAAATGATGGTAGAACTAGCATCTAAGTTGGGTTTTAGACACATCATTCATCCCCTTATTACCCCCAAGAAAGTGGGCAAGTAGAGGCCGTCAACAAGTCTCTCAAGACCATTTTTCAAAAAAATGCCAGTGGGAGTAATTCCAATTGGCACATCATGCTATATCCCACACTTTGGGCATACCGAACCTCAGTTAAGACTGCCACTGGTTTTTCCCCTTTTTAGTTAGTGCATGATGTGGAGTCAATCCTTCCTACTGAATGTGAAATCCCTTCTCTCAAGTTGGCAGTAGAGATCCTACCTAACACTTCATATTTAGAGTGACGCCTTGTGCACCTAGAGAGTCTTGATGAGCAACATCGAGATTCCTTTACGGCTATCGAGGAAAAAAAGAAATGTGTCAAGATTTAGTACGAAAAGTCTGTTTGTCCTTGGTTATATTTCGAGGGTGACTTGGTCCTCTTGTATGATCAAGCCAAAGAACCACTAGGGGCAGTCAAGTTTAAACCCATGTGGCATGATCCTTACATTGTGCGACGTGTCCTAGAAAAAGGATCCTACGAATTAGAATATTATGAAGGGAATAATTTGGCCGAGCCTAGAAATGGGCTCTACTTGAAAAGGTACTACGCTTTATCCCTAGGCTTGGGTGGAACTCTTTGTATACTAATGTAATTTAGTGTATATATATCTCTTTTCTTCTTTTCTTTTGTCTTTAGCTTGCTTATCAATTTTTCCCTTTGTTAGCAGATGTCAACGGAGTCTTCGGTCTACCTATGATTCACAGACAGAGCCAGTCATCATACATGGAACTTGGCTTTCGTTGCTTGGGTGGTTTACTCACCCGAGGGTCTACTGGTGTCTTCAGGTGGCGCATGCCTAGGGCCATCCATGAATAATGTGGTCGAATATAGCATCGTCATAGAAATTTTGCATGATGTTATCTTGCATGGAATTCACTCTTTAGAAGTTCACCTGGATTCCCAGTTAGTAGTATGTCAGTTGAACGATCGTTACCACGTGCGTGATCCTACTTTACTCCATCAATTCCTACGGGTACGTCTTTTAGAACGACAATTTGATTTTATTACATATTATCACATTCCTAGGGGTTCTAATCATGTATATGATGCCTATGATAACTATGTTTTATATTGACATTTGTCACATTAATAAAGCAAAGAAAACCATTAAATCAATTTACACATTGTAAGATATAAGTAAAGTTGAAGATCCTTTTTTTATATATTTCAAAATATGGTGTTTATATTACAAAATTGGGGCTAAAACCCCCAATACACATATACAGTTGGTATACATATCCCACGACATCTATGCCTGTGGTGCCGGATGTGTGTCATGGTAGAAAACCACGTCTTTTGTGAGATGCTGGAAGAGTCATACCCATTATCTAGGTACACCAACCACCTTTTGCTGCATCGCTTCAAGTAGATCCTCTACCTGAACCATAGGAATCATCTGTGTCAAACAAGACAGGTTGCCCTGCATGTTTTGTAGGACTCTCTCCGCTTCTCCTTCCGCTGCCTCATCTCCCCGGTTCCTCTGTCTATGTCATAGGAATCCCTCTAGCCATCGCAGACCCACATATGCGATTACATAAGTGTCTATTTAATACTCAAACACCATTCCAAAAATATTTTTTTCCTTAAATACAAAAATACAAAAAAAAATGAAATATTTAAAAATTGTTACCTATATCACCATAGGCGGCCCCTGGTGGAAGTGGCATATGAGGATCTCCTCAGAAATCAATCCCCACATAGGGATAGTCATCTAGCGCAATGATCTGCCACCACCACTAGAAGAAAAAATCACCGTTGTAGGGTGTGGTCACCCTACCTCCCCCCTACCGTCTCATGGCCTCGATCCACCATACCATGGATGGATCACGTGGTCCTCTAGGAATAACCTCCACTCTAGGTCCCAGACCTAGAACCTGCTTGAAAAAGAAGTTGCAAATAATAGAGGCAAACCCGAAGTTTCATATTGGTTAGCAGTGAGGTACACCAGTCGTAGACAGTGGGTATAGCACACTCTATTGTGTAAAACATAAGCGTTCTCGATGCTTGATGCAACAAGGCTGAACCTATGATATTGGTAAGCACAAGCACTATGATCTTCAAACTGAGATTACTTATTTCCGGAATGGGGACTTGACTTCCCACCTTGGGAGTCCCTTCTATACAGTGGGCATCGATATACTCTTCGATATTCATCCCACTCCCTGGTCTGCATGACTTGAGGTTCACAACATCCCCTCGACATGATAGACCATTCAAGAATTAAATGTCCTCTACTTCGATCCTCAGTGGTTGTCGATCGAGGATAAATCTTTCGCTATCAGGGTCCCAGTAACCCACCAACATCTCCAATAACCTCACTTGGGCCCTCATTCATTTGAGAGCCCAAAATTTGTACAAACCACATATTTTTAGATCCTCTTGAGCCACCAGATCTCATTCAACAGCTGCATCCACCTCCTCATGCTCTCGTTCTCTCCATTCCAGGACCATCCTACAAAAAAAAATCATTTTTTTGAGTTAGAAACCCTTTTTTGGCGATTTGCGTACCTATATGTGGCCTTCTTTGCACACAGTTGTGTGTAGGGCTTGATACACACTCTCTGTGGTTCACACAGGGGTGTATACCTCATCCTACATGTGACCTTAACAAAGGAGACCCGCGTACACCGAAAATCCTAATTTATGCCCTCAAAAACTAAAAAATTGGAACCTAATTCAAAAATGTAATCCACTAAATTTCAAGAAGATGAGATGAAGAGTTACCTAATCCAGACGGTTCGTGATTTTGTTGCCCGATGCTCCCACAATCGTCGTTTGAATCTTGGAGGTATTTTTGGTCCAAATTGCACTATTTGGGTAAAAATCAAAATGATACAATAATTTTTTATTTTATTACTATTTATTTATAAGCTATTTTTACCCACTTCATATAGTTTCATGCTATTTTTTAACCTAATGGACTAATTCAAGTGTGGTTTTGAGATGGTTTGTTGTAGTTTTGACTCAGTTTTCTTGTGGATTTCAATGTCATGATTGGTCATTCGTCACCTCGGGAAGGTATTTTTATAACCTAGCATATACGATAGGTATCCAATCCATCATGCATTTTTGTGTTATCCTTCGACTACCACCTTTTTACACCTTAGGTACGAACCCATTTGTTACGACACAAAACCTTCTGTATGTTATAAGTAGTGTCATTAATGAATGGTAGAGACTTAACAAACATGGGTGCCCTAGTTAGATCCCCTTTGTTATTTGGTGCCCATGCCGAGTTTTTTCCTTAGGATTGAGAGTCCATTATAACTTGACACGTGACTTTATAATGAACCTCATTTCTCATTCATGACCATGCGGACTTATTCCCCACAAAATCCCAAAAACGAGTCTTAGTTAAGATATTTTCCAACTCGTCCAAAAACTGAAAATATTGCCAAGTGATTTGTCCCTTTCACACTCGTTAAACTGAATTTGAAAGGTCATGAGTCTTAGTTAAGCTCTTTTCCAACTCGTTATCAAAAATGGAAAAGATTGTCGAGTGAACTTGTAATTTTCACATTCATAAATTGGATTTGAAAAGATGTCTATTTGGCACAAGTTTTCCCCTTTTTCACACCAAATAGACTAAAAGACATAAAAAATGATATTTTTTTATGTTAAGTTGTGATTACATCTCATGCCCTCGCTTGCAGTATTGAGCCTTTAGTCGGTTCTCGCTTTGCGTTATAAATTGTTGCCTATGTAGTTTTGCATCATCAACCAAGCAGAGCCTTATTTATATCCTTCGCAATTTGACACCCTATACCCTAGAGGAAACATCACCCTGAGTGTCCATCTCCCGCATGCATTTCCTTGCATTAACCATAGGTACGTTCCACCACTGGAACTAGTTTTTCTTACTTGTGACACTCGTTTCCTCCTCTGTATCATAGCATTCATTTGTTATGAAAAAACAAAAAAAGATGGGAGGGAAGGGAGTACTATATTATAATTGGCAGCAATCGTGTTGCCTTTGAACAGAGCACAAAATTATTGAGTCCTTGTGTCATCATAATTTTGGGTTTAGCATGGCCTTAGGAAGTTGATCTCGTTACAGAGTTTTCTCTACTAATTGGTTACTCTTCCATTCCCTATAGAGAACATTATTCATGCCTCCTGCATCTAATAGTCACATCATTGATTCTATGCTGTCGGATTCCACCATATGTCTCATGCTCTTGTTCAAAGGAAGTCTCACAACCTGTGTCGGCCACTCCTCAGAAATATTGACTTTTCATGTCGGCCATACCCTTAGTTTGTCTCAGAATCACATGATACTATGGTCTTATCATGCACCCTGTCCCTACTTGCATCATCGGTAGGTCACCTTGAACCCAAAAATTGACATTTCATCATTGGTCATTGACTTAGTGGTTTCCCTCGCGTTTGACGGCAAGACATCTATTCACACTTTGGGATCTGTGTAGTGTCTTGGATGTCATTAGTCGTATTGATGGTTTCCTCGCCTTTGTTAGTTGTTTTCATCATTGGCTGCTATTTAGAGGGTCTTTTTTGTGTACCGTTTGCATTTGATACACGCGAAAGATGCACAGGTTCGTTGGTTCATGAACATGTTCTTTTTTCGATCTCCACCAAAATCATGAAGCTCCTGCTTTGTTTCTTATGCTGACTGATGAGATATGCCTTCATGCTCTCCTTTCAGCAGATCTCTTTCCATTGACTTCAGCTCATTTATTCCGGATATAGGACCTAGAGTTTTATGAGTATCTTGAGGATTGCATTCATTAGTGGTAGGCTCTCTCACCATTGACAGATGGGAATACATCAATGTCTCCTGATCAATGGATTTCTCAAGTGTTCAAAATTGAATCCTTTATTCACACTTGTAGGAATGTACTCGGTGCCTTGATACCTACTTTTATTATTCATAGGTTGTCTCGCATTTTTTAATGGCATAACTCAATGACCGGTAATCAAACGATGTATCATTATGTTCAACCTCAACTCCTTTATTCACATGATGTAGACTTGCACCCTTGGTGGATAGTGTAGAAGACTTGAAGACATCACTATGTGGCTGCAGCTTTCCTGAGTTGTTGCTTCCCTTTCATTGGACCAACACCTGTTTGACTTTAGTGATCATGGGAGATCAGATTGTACTCCATGGTATACAGATATCTTCATATTGATTTTGAGACTAGTTTCACTGGGCCTTGTTCGTGACTATGACAGATTTTGGCATATAACCACAATTGTATCTACCTATTCATGTCCACAGACACTTATTTCGTATATTTTCCGCATGGATCTACATTGTATTCTTGGAAGCTGTGTTTTCAAAGTCAGTAAAGAATGTAATGAGCCATCGAGTTCATCCAACTGGTTCTCTACCACTCTACTCCTAGGTTATTTATAATGTATTTTGGCCATCGCAGATACTCCTCTGATCTCACACATTAGGGGGCATCTGTTATAGCAAGATTTTCCTCACCGTTGTTATCTTGCACAGAGGGCCTTTTTCCATTTCCCTATGCAGACTTATCATCCCTTTTTGATAAATTCAGAGCTAAAAATAAACATTTTTCCACATATATGCGCCCTATCAACTATACAGCAATTGTATACATAGCCTACTCCACTACAGCTCGCGTGCATCGGGATTTGTGCCAAAAAATACAAAAATGGAGTTGGGTTTCCATGTCACGACAAGAGATCTATGATCCTTGGCCTTCCATATACTGGAAACGTTCTGACTCGACCTTTCAGTTGCATTGTGAAGACTATAAGAGCAAAATTTTGAGCTATGGAAAAGAGGAGAAAGAATTCAAATTTGAGAGCAAAGTTACTCTAGATAAGTTAATTCATATTGAGTCTGCATCCCTTTGTCCCTCAAGTCTGAACACAGTGTTCAACCCCCAAGCTCTTTCCCTATTGTTGAGAGAACCTCATTGTCTCTCTCCTTTGAGTTTGCCTTTGGTGGAGGATTGAAGTGGTGGAGACCCAATTGGAAGGAACTTGGTTCCTTGGTTTTGAACCGTGTCGACATGGAAGTCTGTAATGTTGACATTTTTGTTGATCAAGTATTAATAGAAATACTCCTTTCCCATACTATTGGTATCATGAAAATATATGATTATTATCCATGGGCTTGTTTGTAATGTTTATTAATGGATTATGCTATCTAATGTGATAACCCATTTACATTATCACTATATGATTGCTTTGCTTGTTTGTTGAGAACTTATTGCAGGTATAAATTTTTGGATCGAAGTGCTCAACGATGGAACATCATCAAACATTGGATCGAGGTAGGCCTCTTCTTATCTTGCACATTATTTTATATAGCATACAATGGAATTGAGTTGATTTATGCAGTCATACCTGTCTGTTGTGGTTTACCCTTAGCCATAGAGAGTTTTTCCCTCGTAACAATATCGCTTGCATATATGTGGCTAGGTGATCGATCACAATGATTAGTGACATGGTTAAATCATAGAAACTGTAAATACATTCCCATCATAACAATAAAAATGTTTTGGATTGCAAGAAACATTCCATAAAATGCATCATTCACCTGTTACTATGTCAAAATGAAACCAAGATTGCATTGTCAACCATGTAGGACTGTGTACGCAGCATCAAAACAACAACAAAAAAAATGTGTGATATGTCTATCCTTGCACCTCTAGTATACAAGGGGGTCCCACCTACTAGTATTATATTATTAGCATAGTTAAATAATAGGGCTTTAGCAATACTTTGCGGGTGAAATTCATTGTTATGATTTTAATCGTCAACAAACGAGCGACTCCACAGGGAAATGTGTTTCCAGTGGATTAAGAACTCAGAATGTCTATTTTCGCAAACCAAGTAACATCAGATCAAGAAGATATAAATCAGAATGATTATGCAACAGGGGGGAATGAGTGGATTTAATGGAAAAATGTCTAGGAATTTGGGAATAACTCATGGAAAGTGTTAAATATGAGGGGGTTTATCCCTGTAAGCATAATCATTCAACTAAAATTTTCTCTTGACTTCAAGGAGAAAAAATTTCTGAACTTTCTCTTTTGAATCTCAAAATGGATGAAGAAATGGAAAGCAGAAGCGAGATATAACCAACTATCTCATAAAATAGTAGTGAAAGAAGATAACAAATTAAATGATGCCTTCAGGGGGAATATCATAACAACCGTGTAATCTTGATTGTTATTTATTAACAACACTTTGCAGACGTGTCATTGTGGAAAAACTGATCCAACATTTTATTTTTGACAAAAATTGAAGTCAAAAGAACAAAAAGAAAGAAATTTCATAACAAAAATGAAACAACAAAATTGAAATGAGTAGAAATGAAATGACATAAAATGAAAATAGCAAAAATGGAAAACTACTAATATGAAAGCAGAATGAAAAACTACTAAAATACAGAAACAATCCAAACAATGTTAAACTCTTCAAGTTGGTTCCATGTAATGTTTTAAGTGGGAACCACTAGTGTTTTAGGGAAAAAATTGCTCATGTAAATCCTTTAAAATATAAGAATTTTCACCCAGGACAAAAGCAATCTTGAAAGGACCTAGACATAATTTTTGAAACTTTGAATGTCTTCCTCTATCAGCATGAGATTAATCCCACAATAGTACCTTCTCATTGACTTTAAATTTGATAGCTTTGACACTCTTGTTGAAATATTTTTTAACAATTTGTTGTCTTCTCTTTATATTACCCAAGGAAAACATCTTTTTCTCCTCTAAAGTGAGGAGTGCATTCATTCTTTGAGAAACATCATAAGAATTTAATTATTCAACCTCTAGCATTAAACTTAAGGAGGAAATTTCCAGATCAGTAGGAAGAATGACTTCTTGACCATAAACAAGCTGGAAAGGAGTGTAACCAGTGCTCACCTTGGTGGTAGTTCAATCTTCTCAAAGGGTGTAAGTGAGGAGAGTGTTCCATTGACAAGGCTTATCTTCGATGAGCCTTTTGATAATTCTCACAAGATTCTTGTTGGTAGACTTGGCCTACCCATTTCCTTGGTGAAAATAAGATGATGAGATAAAAAATTTAACCCCCAACTTATCTAAAAATTGGGTCAGCTTAGCAGAAATAAAAGTGGGACCATTATCTGTAATAATTTCCAAAGGAAGACAAAATCTGGAAAAAAATGTATTTTCAAGGAAAGAAATTACCTGCTCATCTATCGAATGTTTAAGTGGTACAACTTCATCCCATTTTGTAAAATAGTCTGTGGATGTCAAGATAAAGACTTGTCCTGTTGAAGACGAAGGATTAATAGGACCAATAAAGTCCAAACCCCGCTTTGACAAAGGAAAGTCCAGGAGGATAGGTTGTAACAACATGGCTGAAATGCATTCCTTCCCAACAAATTTCTGGCACTTGTCACAAGATATCGAAAAAACATAAGAATCACAAAAGATTGAAGGCCAATAGTATCCTTTTATGATAATCTTAAAAGCAATGGTTTTAGCAGAAAAATGACCTCTTATGTGAATAACAAAATTTGGAGAACCACGAGTTTCTTGCAACAGTTTTTGTGCTTCCTCGTTGTTTACATAGGGAAGCAACATACCATCGATAGATCTTCTAAACAATAAGTCTCCTATAATTACATAGCTAGCATATTCGATAGAGAGCCTTCTTCTTTGATGAGTGTCTAAGTTATCTGGACATCTTTTATTTTGCAAATAGTAAACCAAATTTTTATACCAAGGAACTTCAGACACATGAAGGATTTGGTTATCAATGTAGAAAAGTGTTGATAGAGAACTATCATGTTCATCAATTTCTTCACTAGTTTCATCATGTTGAGCTAAGTGAAGGGATAAGTCATGTCCCTTGGTGGTGTTAGAAGTCACGATAGTTAAATCATGCTCCTGGATCTTGGAAAGCCAATGTGCAAGCTTCCCTGAAAGATAAGTCTATGAGAGAAAAAACTTGACAGTGGGTAAAGGGACTTTTACCAACGTGTGCTTACCTAAGATGAAGTGGAGAAATTTTTTAGCAGCTTTAACAAGAGAGAAAGCATGTTTTCCAATAAAAGAATATTTAAACTCATCATCAGACAAGCTTTGACTCATGTAATCCACTAGTTTTTCATTACCTTGGTCATCACCTTGCACGAGGATAGCAGAAAATGCTTCCTCTATGGCATTAGTATATATCATAAATTCCTTCTCAAAATCCAGCTTTGCCGGAACCAATGCGGAACTGATTGCTTTCTTGATTCCTACAAAATTATTTTCGACATCATTTGTCCAAGAAAATGAATGATCTTGCTTAAGTAGATTATGAAATGGCTTGTCCATTACAGAAAAATCGGGAACAAACCTACAGACAAAGTTAATAACCCCCATAAAAGCTTGAACCTCCTTCTTGGAAGTGGGAGAAGGTAGATTTAGGATAGTAGCAATCCTTTTAGGATCAATGCTTATTCCAGAATCGGAGACAATGTGTCCAAGGAGCTTGCCCTTGGTAACTTTGAAAATAGACTTAGAAGGATTTAGAGAAATGCCAAATTTTTTGCATCGCATGAGAACTCTTTTAAGATGGCCAAAATGATCTGATTGGTTTTTAGAGTACACAGTTAAGTCATCAAGATAGATCTGAATAATCTTGTCAATCAAATCGTCAAAAGCTATTTGCAGAGATCTTTGAAAATTGGCACCTACATTAGATAAGCCAAAAGGCATACGTTCATAAGAAAAAGTGCCTCAATGAGTAATAAAACTGGTTTTATATTTATCTGCCCTTTTTACCTTGATTTGATTGTAACCAGAAAAACCGTCAAGTAAGGACATCATATGTGACCCTGCAACCTGCTGCAAAATCATTTTCATGTTAGGGAGAGGAAAGTGATCTTTTATACTAGCTCGATACAATGTGCGAAAATATACACATAATATGATTTGACCAGTTGTTTTTCGAACGGGAACCAAATTAGAAACCCATTCTGAATACTTAAATGGAAAGATGATCCCAGCATTCAAGAGATTTTCTGACTCCTTTCGAATAGTTGCTTCCAATGTAGGGTTAATGGGTCTTTGTTTTTGCCTCACTAGTTTTATGCCCTCCTTGATAGGAATGGCATGTTGTATAAGAGCAGGATCAAAACCATGAAGATCATCATAAGACCAAGAAAAAACATCTTGAGATTCACCAAGCAGTCTGGCGAACTTCAATTTTTCTTCATCATAAAATTGGGCACCCATTTTAACATTCTTTGGAGACTCGGGTGTTCCAATGTTCAAGGAAATGGTTTTACCCACTTTCTTTTTTGACTCCTCTTATTTATGTTTCTCTTTGTTGCCTACATCACTTGATGAAAATGAACTTTCTAGAGGAGTCAAGACTTTAGGAATTTTGTTATCTTCCATTGATATAATTTCCTTAGGCTTATAAGGTCCATTTTGAATGAAATCAAAAATGCTCTCGTCACTAGGGAACACCTGAAATGACTCTATATTGTCAGGGATATGTGGACGATACAGATATTGAAAAGTACAATCAGGTATTTGTGGCAGTAGTTTTCTATTAGGATAGGCTGCAAAAACATCTAATCGGTCAGCCATTGAGTTCAATTCCCTTTTAACATGAGTGATGTTGAAAGATAGTAGATTCGAGATAAGTGCCCAAACAGTTTGGGTGTAGTGTTTCATCAACTTGTTGCTAGGAGAGTATATCTTACATACAAGGTTTACAACAAGTTTGAAATCCCCAAAAACTGTAAGGTGACCACAACCCAGATTATAGGCATTTTCAATGCCTAACAGTAATGCTCTGAATTCAGTGACATTGTTTGTGCAAGCAAACTCTAACCAATAGGAAAAGTTATGAATTTTACCCACAGGAGAGTACAAGATAATACCAACTTTGTTTCCTTCATTGGAGCATGAACCATTAAAGTGCATATTCCACATCTCATCGTCTAAATCAATTTTTTCCAAGGTAGTGTTTTCCTCCTCGGAAAAGATGCAATACACTCCTAGGTCCTCCTCGATATAATTTACATTAGGTTGTGGGACACTTTCTATGTAAGGTGAATTTTTTCCCTCTCTGAGGACTATTATGTTTTTACCATTCTAAGGAACGGATAAGTGTGTCTCGTCGAGTGAGAGGTATCCACCTGTCAAATCTTGCCAATATCTTCCTAGGATGATTGAGTAGTTACTTACTGGCATATCAATTACCTGAATATTAAGGGTTGTCCTTATTTCAAAGTCCGTGCACAAAACCAAGGTCACGTCCTTGATTTCACCTATGGTCATTTTTTGTAGACTATTATAAGAGAGCATGCTTTTGGCATTTTCATTTGTACAAGACAATCCTAGCTCTTCCATAATAATCTTTGACATTACACTTGGGCCTGAACCATTGTCAATGAGGAAACAATGGGAAATCTTATCCATAATCTTTACAGAAGTATAAAAGGGGGTTTTTTTTACAGAGAATCTAAATTTATGTACACCTACTTTATTTACAGATGAATCCTCTTCATCTATCTCTTCAGAGAGGTTGACTACAACGAAATATTTTCCTTCCATGAAATTTTTTAGATGCTTCTAGTGTTCAGGGACGACAACCATGTCCAGAAGGGGTGCATCTGCTTTGATGTTCGCCAACTGATTTAGAATGTTGTATTTGGAAGAGGGGAGAGGGGAGGTAGTTCCTTGACTATCAGGAGCCTTAGGAACCTGAACAGTAGCAACTGGTGAAGATGAGATTGGGCTAGAAGAAGTGTGGAGAGGATCATATTTGCTTTTGGGAGCATAGGATTTATTTCTAGTATTTATGATCATGACATATTTTGGCTCTGCAAAGTCTAGGACAACAATGGTAGTTTCATGTCTCTTACCAAAGATTTTATCTCTATCATTCTTCTTTACCTCACGTGTACTTTCCTCATGGTGTTCCTCGCAAAAGTTACACCAACTACGAGGCATGATAGCTTTAGGCTGAAAATTATTTTCATTTGGACTTCTAAAGGGGGGTGTAGATAAAGATGAAGCTTCAGGGGTAAGAGAGGAGAAATTTCCTTTCCTCTCATACACTATCATTCGAGTATTCATGTCTTGTACAAGTTGTAAGAGGGTGAACATGTCTATCTATTTAACTGAGTCTCACTTAGGAAGACATGTTCTTTCAAGTTGTTCTTCATACTCTAAACAAATATGCAAAGTGGAGCCAAGGTTATCAATGGATTTTTCCTCAAGCCTATGATTATAGGGGGAAGGTAATGCATTATAATAATGCATGAAAGCGGCTTGGTTCTGAGGTCGAATGAGTTCATGGATTTGATTGTATAATTTGGTGATACACAAGTTGAAGGACTTGATAGTCTCACCATCCTTATAAGTGATGTTATTGTACTCTTGTAACTACTCGGCTGGGATTTTGGATTGCCCATAGGTAGATTTGAACCAATATACTAACTCCTCCCAAGTAGATAAAATCTTAGGAGGGAGATCGAACAAATCGGCCACAACATTCCCTTCAAGGAAATTCACAAATAAGCGCATACAAGTATCATTTTCATTGGATCCTATGTTGTGACATGCATTAGAAAATGCCACCAAGTGTTCATTCATAGTGACAGTGTTATTCCCTGAAAACCTAGGGAGATGCTCTTTGAATTTAGGAAGTGGACAAGTAGTAGGTTCCAGGTTAAGAGGGGAGAAAACATGCCATGGGGTGGTTGTAGCATCTTCTTCAAACCAAAAAATCCCATACTTTTTAATGACTTTGGCGGGGTTTGTGGTAGATTGGACAGGGACTTGGTGACTATATAAGCTACCAATCACTGATGAAGATGAAGATTGAGATGAAGAATCACCTCCAGTGCCACCAGAGCCACCACTAGATGACATCTTGTGAATGATAGGTAAGGGAGAGAAAGACGAACTAGATGAATTAGACAAGGTTCTCCTTAGATAACTTTGTTGGGTTGATAACACAATGTTCCTTATTCCTATTTCAGCAATAGGATTAATTTTCGGTGATAAACCTCTTCTTCTCCTAGAAAAATGAGGGTTTAAGGACATGAAAAGAAGATCAAAACTGAAGGAAAAAGAAATATATGGTTGATTCCTAAGTTGTCTTTGCCTAGCTTCACAACGTTCTTGGGCACTTATGTCTTGTTCAATTGTTGCCCATGAGAGATTAAGCTCAACCCCGGTATTAGCGGTGTCTAAGATGGTATTAAACAAGTTTAAAGAAATGTTGTTCTAATCTTGAAGACCAGGCTCAATATTAGGTTGCCTTGTAACAGGAACAATCATTAAGAAATGAAACGGTCAAGGAATATATATCAGAAAAGTAGATATATTCATGATAATCAAGCATAAAAATCAACCAGAGAGATATGGAAGATCTCCCCAGTATGGTCGCCAAATAAATGTTGAGGAAAAAGATATGAAATAATATTACTCAAGCATTTTCAGATCTTTTTTGGCCAAGGCAAGATAGACAGGAATATCACCCTATGTTTATAGCCTCAAAATTTGTTTCCTAATCCACAAGTATTAGTTACAAGGGCTTGGACTGATTTTTTTTATAAGTAAAAGTTTGTTGTAAAATTCAATATTTTTATAGAATTTTCTGAATATAACAGATGAAAAAGTAAATGTGGAGACAAAAGAAAAAATACCAAGTCACAAATTAACACAAATGAGATAGAATGTCAATCACTTATTTCATTCCACTGAATCAAAAGAATCGTTCTCTTTACAAAAATCCCTGAGGGAGTTTGGACCAAAGTCAAACTTAGATGTCCCCGATGAAAACCATACAAAAGGACTTCTGACATAAAGTAAAAAACTAAACTTTAAAAGCTGGATCAACTTGCCACATATTGTTTCCCACTCGACTCTGCACAATATCCTTTATCAGTCATGAAATTTAATTCATAAACAGACAAGTCTACACAGGCTATCAAAGATAGATCAACACCTATGAAAAACAAGTGTCTGAATGATGTAATTCAGCCTTGAATCTTGTTGCCTACAATAGGACCCTGTTGTCATAAAAGAGAATTAGGATTTTAATGAATTAAAGAATGAATGAAAACTAGACTATCTCAATAAAACTCAAGAGCAGACCTTAGTATGTTTTCTCCTTCTATTCTCCCCCTTGTTCATCCTTCTCTTTTTTCCTTTAAGCAATAAAAATTAGTTGAAGTACTTCAACTACTTCTTTTAGTTAATTAAACTAAAACTCAACTAACTTTTAGTTTAGGGGGAAAATTAATATAATAATAATAAGGGTTTTTAATAAATAATAACTAGTAAGTGGGACCCCTTGTGACTCCCTTTAGTTTCTTAACAAACATAAACACAACTAGTCAATCAATCAAACACATCCCTCCTTGTGGCTCCCATCATCATTCTCATAATTTGAAAATTAATATCAATGATATTTTAAACCATATCCAAAAAATATATAATATCCAAGATATCAAAAAATAGTATGTTGTCCAAAACTTTCAGCAGTCAATTGTTCTCAACACTCAATAAATAAATATACTCAAAAACCATATTTTCCACTTTGGGAGGCAATTTTCCCTTTGTTTTTGTTGTATCCCTTTGAATTCTTTGAATTAGCCTTAGGTTGTGTGGAGCCTTTAGGGTTGATGTCACTGATAACATGAGAGCATTCATCTCTCAAGTGCATGCGAGATGAAACGGATTTGGCTGAATCACTTGAGGGAGAGGAGGGGGTAGCATCATCTTTTCCTTTATCATGTTTATGGTGGGCTTCGGTTTTGAGTCTCTTTCTTTCATGAGAAGACTGTACAGGTGAGTGTGCAGGGGAAATTTGGACAATTGGGTTAACCAGTGAAGGAGGAGCAGGTAGAGACAAATTGGGCAAGCCACAATGTCGGGAGACTGTTAGGTGAACAATCTCTTGCCATCCGTCATTTTCAGGGACTTCGGGTTGTTATGAGACATGAGAGGGAATTGGGATACCAAGGACATGTTGGGGTTGGAAGGGAGGCCTTTCTAGCCTAGGTTGGACTACCCCTTATCCAATCCAGTTGAAAAATATAGCTTGGAAGAGTTGGTTTAACTCTTGTGGATCTGCATCAAAATGTATTGAAAATGTTGGCCTTCTAGGGCCTCTGTTCCAATTCCCTCTTCCCTTTTTATTTTGGCCATGGATTCCTCTGCTAAAGAAGATCATTCCTGTATGCAGTGTTTATTAGAAACTATCTTCTTAAACAAACCATACATGACATATTTTTAAATATGAAACAAAGTTTGGCTCAACAATACATCAAACCCATGCAATCCAATCCATAAAATAATTTAATGCTTGTCAATAAGGAGGGGGTGAATAAGGGTTATGGGATATCTGAGGGGGTTGAAATGAGAGGAAAAGTGATAAAATGAAAGGGATTAGATCATTATTACTCCTCAACAAATCATTAAACAATATATTGTGTTGCAACAAAAAAACATATCAACTGTAACCCATCTTTGTGTCGTCTTTTAATTGTTGTAATACAAAGTTTCCATTTAATTATAATTTAATTTTAAGAACAGGGCATGCAAATTGAATCTGGAAATGTCATGGGATTCGTAATGTGCGAAAAAGTGAGAGAATGACAGGGAAATTAATGGATATTGTTCATAAAACAAATTAAGTAATCAATAATATTAAAATTAATCCAAAAAGCACCAATATTCATTGTTTCTCAATTATGTACCAACTGTTTGTTGTCCCAATATTTAAATTTTGCATAATTTCTCAATTCATAATAGTCTGTGCAATCATAACTCATAAACAAAACAACCTCTCCACTCAACAGTCTTGTTTAACAAAGCGTTGATCCTTTCTTTCTTTTCTTTCCCTTTTTTTTAAATAATAAAAAAATGCACAAAAATATGCTCGACATCCATCCCTGATAGTCCATAGTGCATCACAATAATAATCAAAATCCATTGTTTACCAATTTACAATTGGGCCTAATTAAAATATACACAGGTCTTTTTTCAAATATGAACAAACTTCCAAAATATGTCTGATTACACACAGTATTCATCATATCAATCGACGAGATCATGCAACGAAACAACAGTCAACATAAAACCCGAGCCTTATCACTATTGATATAACTTCCTTTTAAAACCATTGGTAATTTGTACGATGATCCAATAATATATATGAAGCAAACATAACCAATTACACATAGGTATCATTTTTTAAATTAGCCATAACCTTGATTGGGCCTAGAAAAACACATAGGTGTTTCCAATTACAATCAGGACCACGCTAGTAAAAACACAGTGAGTGAAACCGTAATGAAAGAAGACAGTTCTCGACTGTATGCAAGCGCCTATAACTGTTCAACCAATTTTATCATAGAAAGATGAGACAAAGACTCGACGAAACACCTCCATAACCATTCCACTGATAAACTCATATTTTTCAACCAAGAAGGTGTGATCCAGGTGGATATCGGTGGCCACCCACCTTTTTCGACTGGCTCAAAACGACTTTCTGGCAATTTTGGCAATTTACTATTTTTAGCAGGTTTTAACTTCTGGGGCCATTTTGAGGGTCCAAATGATTTTTTTTTTAGATCGAGGTTCTCAATGATATCCAAAGGCATGACTGATCCCACAAAATAAATCTCCTCAACAATACCTTTCCAATGAGCTATCACACGCCTAAAACGGAGATCGTATGCAAAAGTTACGACCCCGGGAAATTGATGTACTCACTTACCCAAACGGGGCCCACATGACTTTTGGCGCT
>JZKD02S2207940.1:160543-173392 GCA_000966675.3 Picea glauca
AGTTACGACCCCGGGAAGTTGATGTACTCACTTACCCAAACGGGGCCCACATGACTTTTGGCACTTCATCTCCTAGGGTTAGGTTTTTGGATGTATAGGACTTTTGGCATTCTTGGTTATTGTAAAAGGGCCTTCAAAGCCTCATTGTAATCATCTTCTTGCGAATGCGAGTAGCCGTCACATCTCTCCTCAGAGATAAGCTGCCACCATTCTAGTGAGTCTTTCACTCTGTATTTTTACAGTCTCTGTACATTTCTCTGATTAATATAAATCATGTATTACTGTATATCTATGTTTATGGTTGCATATCTGATACATTTCTATTATATTATTGAATATCTGCAATATCTCTGTGCATTTCTTTATTATATCTCCGCTCTCATTTCGTGCCGAAAATAATCTGGATCAAGGTGCTTGAAGGGAGCAAAGATAGTTGGAAATCCAATCGGGTCTTTCACAATCAAATGCAGGGAGACAGTAAGAGCGCAATCATATTTTAACCATAACAAAAAGAGTTGGAGGTCTTCTAAGACTTATCAATCATAGGCAGAATACCCTCAAAAAAGATACAACAATGAGCCACACAATCCCCTTATTACTCCAAGTCCTAGAGAAGACCAATGATTAACACCCGAGGAGAGAAAAGGCAGGAATATAATAACCCAATGCACATAGTGCATTTAACACTTGCAAAGGAGAGGCAAAGCTAATTGAATAGTGACATTTATTAAAAGAACACACACAGATATAACATCTATATCCATTTACTTAAGAGAAAAACAACTTGATAGAAATACCAGTGAGGACGCATACATCCTTTTGACATAACGTCGATATATAACTTGTATCATCCCACAACCATACAATACATATTAATTTTATGGACACCCCAAGAATATATATTGGGATACTTCGGTGAAAATACAATAAGAATGAGCCAACGACCATGACTTGGGGTTTGAAGAAATAACACAACAACTATTGGCAATCTGAATGTGACTGGAGAAGGGTTACAATAATGACTGTGAGGGAACTAAATAACTGATGGAAATACATAGAAAGAAACCATCTACCTTCAATACAGAGTGATATGTACCACATTCACTTATTATCCACAGAGACCCATCACGACATTAAACTGACCGAGCAACCAGTCAATGCACAACTTAAACAAAACCCAATTCTTTTGCTTGCAATCTGAAACATTTTGCAGTCATCACAAAGAGATTAACACACATTTACATAGTCGAAATTCTCAGGAACACACAGAATCCAAGCATCATTGAGCCATTATTTGTTCACATAACACAGAATATTTCATGGATGGAGAGAAAAAGAATCATACATGTAGAAAAATGCTTAAAAGGGCGAGATGGTAGAGCCTTATTCTCTCCAAGAGCCTGAAATGCGGAGCTTCACAACCAATAGACCGAAAATGCAACAAGAAACAATGCTAGGGTGACGACCGAGAGGGGGAGAATGGAGTGACATGTAGTAAATGCAAGTCGCTTCCATCTCCTAGCCTATTCAATTCAAAGTACGAGACATCCAAACATTCACCAATCAATTAAACCATGTATTCAATGCCCAACCATTTGAAATCTGTGACGATATCCTTTGCATAGTGCGCGACCCAATATCATTTACACGTTAACCCTTGCCACAATTCTATGCCATCATACATATTGCAATGATATATGCACCCAATTCAAATCTAATGAAATTCACATAGCCCACTAACCAACCATAGAATAATAGTTAGGACTAACACTAACATCCTTTTACTTTTCCATTTGCATATAACCCTTTATCATGGCTCAAACATAGCTTCTTTCCCTTTAGGATTTTTTGATAATTTTTTCTTTCTTTGTTTTGATTATGTTATCACTAATATATATCTTGCATATATGTGGCTAGGTGATCGATCACAATCATTAGTGACATGGTTAAACCATAGAAACTGTAAATACAAATAAAAATAACAATAAAAATGTTTTGGATCGCAAGAAGCATTCCATAAAATACATCATCCACCTATTACTATGTCAAAATGAAACCAAGACTGCATTGTCAACCATGTAGGGCCATGTAGGCAGCATCAAAACAATAGCAAAAAAAATGTGTGATATGTCTATCCTTGCGCCTCTAGTCTACAAGGGAGTCCCACCTACTAGTATTATATTATTAGCATATTTAAATAATAGGTCTTTAGAAATACTTTGTGGGCGGAATTCATCATTACGATTTTAATCGACAACAATTTGGAAGTGACCATTTTTTCTGAGTTAAGCATATGATGAACAAAATTTTCCAAACAATGTTACAAGTCCTTGCAATTCATGAAGAATATATATGTGTGTGTGTGTGTGTGTGTGTGTGTGTGTGTGTGTGTGTGTGTGTGTGTGTGTATGTATATCAGTCTGCATCATATAGCACTTCCATGTTATCCTTAGGCCGATATAGGATTCAATTTTTCACAGGCACTTCCTTCAAACCCCTTCCCCAGGTGACCATAGCTCGAAACTGCGAGCTTAGCCCTTCCTTAGCACTTTTTGTCTTTGAAAAATACAATTCGGCCACCCCCCTTTTAATTTGAATGAAGTCTCATAGGACGAAGGGCGATGACCAAGCACTTAGCGGAAGGTGCTTATCCGGAGCTTCGAGACATCAGGGCTTCAGGGGTTTCACCTTCATCACACTTCATATTTTCCGAAAGTCGAACTGAAGAAGAAGTTTACCAAAGCTTTGCGCTTCAGAGGTTCTGACAAAAACATGCTCCCTTATCATCGGGTGTTGAATCTCTGAACTTCCAGAGTCGCATCAACAACTACGCAACAGGGGTAATACATGGAAAAATTACGGATATGACACGTGGCCCATTCTACATGTGGCACGTGTCAAGTCATAATTGGCACAAAAGGTATGTGAATATCATGAAACAGAATGACATGTGGCATGCATGAGGTGTTTCCATGTCACCCTCGATGATGTCAGCATGTCATGTCACTCCGATGCTCCTTGACTTTGGCTACTTCGGGCTTCAGAAGTTTCTTTTACCATACACCTCAAAAATCCCGAACGTAGAACTGGTGGAATCTGGGTCTGTCGATCTCCAAAGCTTCGGGACTTCGGGCTTCGTGGGACTTCACCACATAACATTAAAAATATCTTGAACTGAGGAACTTCCAAACTGTACTTCTCCAAAGTTTCGATACTCCAACACTTCAAGGCTTCGGGCTTCGAAGGATTTTTCAACTCCATCCAACAATTCCTCTGAACACCAAACTTCTGAAAAATCATTAATCTATGCACATGTGTCCCCTAACCGCGAACGGTCCAGATTGACTTTGGACTTCGGGACTTCGAAGAAAAATTCTCCAAGTGACATAAGGACTAAAACTCCCGAATGTCGAATACTTGATAATATGTAGACACATGTCCCAGACAATGGACGATCATGATTTTCTCTGGAGTTCGGGACTTCGAGATATTTTCTCCCTGACAGCTTAAGGAATCACTTATCCTAGAGTGACGAACCTCCAATCTACCATGAGATCTACGGCTCATGCTCGCCCGCATGTAGATCTGATGGCTGGGAATTGATCTTCTCCAATGTGCCTCACCTCCTAATCTGTGCATGATCCAATGGTATAGATATGTCCTTGGACAAATCCAACAGTTAAGTACTCCTTCTAGTGATTTATGGTGTAGATTCACTCCGGGATTTCGGAGCTTCGGGGATTTTACCTCCTTTTCATCAAAGACTTAACATTTGTCGAATCAAGGAAGTCTGAAGGAATCCAGTGCTTAACGACCTCGTACCTTCTCCAGATCTGATGGCTGCGAATGATCTTTCTTCTCTCGAATAGATCCAATGATCCAAATCTAAACTTGATCCCACTGTGGAAATCGTTCCCAAATTCGAAAGGGATGGTCACGATCCTTCAATCCCTTATTAAGGATATTTGATTCTCTGTCTTATGTGCGATCCCTACAATGCCATTCCTCTCGAGCTTCACGACTTCAAGGTCCTAACTCGATCTCAAACACGAGATCTTGTCTAAAATATCTAGCCCATTATGGCCTAATGTCTCAACTTGTGGCTCTAATATCAATCTATAACGTACCCGACCACTCATAGGCTAGGCACGCTAACTTCCAGTCCCTTCTCTGGACTAATTTGACCCCTATCCTAGCTTTAAATAACAAGGATGCATGGAAGGTTCACATGTATTGATCAATATTGATGTTAAGTATAAAAGAAATGAAGCATACAACATGCACATCAATAACCATCAAGCATGCCTACTCTAAATATTGAATTCAATGATAAATAAATACACAACAGAATAAATAATATTATAATAGAGACCACTTATCTTTAATAAAAGAAACCACCGACTAGTTGCAGACCAAGGACGTTCCACCCAACCATAGGCATTGGTGTTCCAAGTCTCAACAACAATGTCACCCCTGAGCCAGAGATATGAATCCACAAGGACGGTTCTAGAGTGTTACTCGGCTTCCCAAACCAGTCAACACTCAAGCTCTCGTACGCTTCCCAACACCCACAGCAATCCAAGTACCTAGCTCTCTTCCACCTAGCCTACACCACCCCATTAAACAAAATGGGTAATTAAAAAAATGAAATAAACACTTAGCCCCTCAAGCCCCCTCTCTAGTGGAATTATAGCCCCCTATAACTCTATTCCTTGTCCATCTAGAAGCCAACGATGTATTTATTATTAATAATGATCAAAACATTACATTTCTTAGGCACACTAGCCTCTTTTAATTGTTTGGGCACTCTGGCCTCTCAGCACTTAACAGATAAATTATTTAATATGGGGCTTGAAACCCGGGGTGTTACAGGCCTCCAAAGGCTCTTGCCTCGTCCACTAGGCTCATCTCATGCAAAGGGTCTTCTTCCTAAAAAATGACAAGTGTCCATCTCCACCACCAAACCCTAGCCCTAGAGTGACGTCAAGCCCTCCAAGTGTGATGTTTTGGCCTCAAAAGAAAAATGTTGGGCTAGAAAAGGGCTAGGATGGATCCTCCAAGGTATCTTTCAAGCCTTTGAAAGCTACCATTTTCATCCAGTGTGTGGGCCATGGTATCCAACCTGTGGGCTTTAAGCCCCAAGGAAGCTCAAGCTAGGCTTGTTCTTCCAAAAGTGTCCACCAAGGAAGGTCCTTCAAAGATAATGAATATTCCCTCCAAGGATCTCAAGTAAAATGCATCATGATAAGTAAATCAAATCGATAAAAGAGCAACCTATGCATGTGCATAAAAAACCACCTCATCAAACTAATCAAGTTCTCAAAGACCCTATGCCATTTTTCAAGTTTGGGTATGGGAGGGTTGACAAGGCGACCTATTGGGTGAATCATTCCCTAAGTCAATGAGTGTTTTCCAGGTGAACCCCCCTCTAGGTCATGTGGAGAAAATGATATGGATGGGGGTAAGACTTTTGGGCATGGGGTTCATGAAATACAAGAGATCATGGTATCTCATTTATGGGTTCCTTTGTAGACAGTGTGTTGCACCTTCATTTTCAATGCAACCTTTTTCCAAGCTCATTTATTGTCTTTTGTTCTTTTAAGATGTTTCTAGGTTGAAGCCAAGGTGGGGCTAGAACCTAAGCATGAAAATAAATTCCCACCTTGACTCTACCATGGTCACATCATGCTTCCCCAAGTCGAAGACAATGTGTGGGACTTCTACCTAAGCATGAAAACAATTTCCCACACATGCCTCTCCTCGATTGGCATTTTGTATTAGTTAATTTTACAAGTCTCATCAGTTTCTTATGAGATACATTTCATTGTCCTCGGGATCCTTGGGTGAGCATCTAGAAGGTTCATGATTGGATTTTATCTTTTTCCAACTACAAGCCTCTGGGCCTTCAACCCCTTCTTCCCATAAAATCAGGGACAATCCCTTATTGGGGTCAGTACACCTGAAAATCCCAAAAGATAAGGAGATGAGGGGACAAAGTGTGGAAAGTGGAAAGTATGGTTGGGAATGGTACAATGACCTATCAAGAGGACCTCCTAGTAGAAAAAATACCCCTAAGGGTGACCACTTACTAGGGAGAAATGTCAACCACCAAGGTGAAACAAGGAAACGAGCATAATTTCCAAGCAGATGCTACATAATCAAAAGCAGTTTAAAATGAAACAAACTCAAATTCCTCAAGTATTGAAATGACACTCACCATAATACCTGACATGTACCTCATGGATCAATAAGCAATGTCTTCCGAAAGCAAGTTGATGTGGTGGATACTCCCATGACAAACCTGAGATTTGTGGTGGTGAAGTGGGCCTCTATCCGTGAAAGTGGGCATTGTTGATCAAGCTATCTCTCGGTAATACATGTCTGCAACTTGAGGGCCTCGAGACATCATCTCCTTAGTTATCCCTAGGAATTAGGGATAACATATGGCTCCTACTTGGGGACACGTACTCGTTGTAGAGTGCATGAGAATTGCAACATCTCCTGGTAGACATGTTCCTACACACACTAAAATAAAAAATTGTTAGGTGCAGGATGGCTCACTCATCCTTTGTCTGTATAAAGAAATCCAAAGCTTCAAAAATGACAACTAATCTAGAAAATTATTTTTTTTTCATTTTTCATATATATGATGAAAAAAGAAACGTGTAAATAAATAATGCAAATAGAGAAAAATGAAAATCAAAGATGAAATGCAAGTAAACTACCATGAGCAATCAATATGAAAATGCAATAAATCTATATGACCTACCTACTTACCTAGGGCCCTGAAGATCAAGAGAGAGGTGATGTTAGGTGAAGTCATACAACCAGTGCAACCATTTGTCCATCACTCCATCAAGGTATCTCCCTCTGTTCTTAATCATATAATACCACAAAGATAATTTGAGCACAAAACAATGATGAGCATAAATAGACATACAATCATGAAATGAAATGAAACTCATGGAGATGGGTGAGAGGGATGAAATATTTCTTAAAAGA
The DNA here is from genome assembly GCA_000966675.3 of Picea glauca. NCBI lineage: Eukaryota > Viridiplantae > Streptophyta > Pinopsida > Pinales > Pinaceae > Picea > Picea glauca. Next base: position 167,546 of record JZKD02S2207940.1, read on the forward strand.
GAAACCACAATTATGATCATCTTGGAAATCCTACCTGAAAAGATAGCCACAAGCTCGATCAAGATAGCCCACATCTCTAAATAGGGCTACCATATGTAGGCGATGGCTCATGTTCATCCCCATTAGCATGATCGTTGCTTCCTGAATACTGAGAAGACATGAGAGATCCCAAGAAGACCCCACAATTTCCCTAAGAAGAAGAAATGAGGTAAGGGACATGCTCAAGTCTAGAAAAATGTCGCCTCTTCATCTGTGAATCCTTGTAAAAATCCCCAAGATGAAAATACTTTCTCTTTGTAGAGTGAGCCTTTGATTCCTATGGGATGGCCACGTCCTAGTGTTCATCTAAAATTGAGGATGAAGGTGGTTGAAAGTACTCATAGAACAAGTCTGCATCCCCAAAATGATATGTATCACAACTCCCAAGGGATGACTGAAAATCACCCCGAAAATGTTGTGAAAGTTCATCCTCGAATGGACGGAACAAATATGTAACCATATCATCATTAGGTTGCCAAACATCTGAATCATATACCGATGAAGACCAGTCTTCTGAAAATGATAAATCGACCCCTTTTTCTTGAGAGCTACCCTCAATGATGTAAATGGGTTCTCTATAAAAAATGAAATGACCAAAATCTCAGTGCGTCTCACAGTCTGTATGAAAGTGTCTATATGCTCATTAACCATATCCAAGGCTTCTTTCATAAGACCATCAGTGTAAATAAAAATGACCATCTCTTTGTCTTTGTGTGCAGGAAGAACAGAGGCTAGGGCGACTTCAACTGGATCTTCAAATTCTTCATCATTAATACTAATTGCTTCATTAACTTCATATGCAGAAGAAAAGAAAATTTGAACGACTTCGTCTTTGTCAAGCGGGACAATGGACATCGATGTCTCATCTAGGTTTTCATCATTGAAATCTTCTTGGTAGATTTCTTCATGGATATGTTCTTCTTCTGTAGTAGGTGGATGATACTCTTCGTCAATGTTACATTCATCATCTATTGTCTCATCATTCCCCGGAAAACCTTCTCTACAAAGAGCATGTTTGAGCTCTTAGAAATTTACTTGAAAATTTTGAGTAGATGGTCGATAATGCCTAAGCAATTCTTCAATGAGCTTTGTAGAATATGGGACACTTTTCAGATTACATGAGTTTGTAATCCAATCCCTTTGACTTGATTCCAGTGAAGATACAAAAATTTTCATCAACACATCTTCATGCAACACATTTAAGCTTGAAGCATACTTCATATATTCCATGACATGGATGACTGCTAAAGCTAGATCACCTTTAAATTTAGGGAAACTTTTCCTCCACATCGTAGAGAAATGATTTGGATATCCAGGGATATTATGAACATCAATAGAAGGGTACACCTTATGGAATGCCCATGGTAAGTCCTGTGAGGCCATGGTTCCATTACTTAGGGTAATACCTCAATGGAGTCACCAGATGAACTTTATGAAAACATCATCACGGGTGGAAGGGGAATATCCTTCAAGTGGAGTCACTAGAAAAGCTAGGGTCAAGGTTTTCGGATGGAAGCTTTCCAAAGTGTCGTTAGGGAACAAAAAAGGATTCAAAATCCTCCCCAACAATGGCGCCAGAATGTTATCGTGAAAACTATAGGTTGGTCAAAGCCTGACCCAATCCACAAGATGGCGATAACGGTGGGAGATTCTACCCACTTTCACCTTAGATAAACCCTCCCCTCGCTTTAGTGAAGGAAAAATCCTACACAAGGGGGGAATCCCGGGTGACCCTAGAGGGAAATGAGATGAAAAGTGAAGTAATGGGAGGTAATTCCCCTATAGGTCAAAATAATAAGTAAAGGATGGATTGAAGATGAGTCTTGTGGATGGAGGATGGTTATCAAAGACTTGGGTACCTGCACCAGAGTGTTACACCTGCTTGAGACAAGATAAATAACCAAGATACAAGACTGAATGTCAAAGGGACAAGAAAGTGAAGCTTGTTGTCCTAAATTGCAGCAGTAAACAAATATATATATCAACAATTTAAATAATATTTAAAGTTGCTAAAAAGATGCAAGAGACTAACTAGCAATTACTAGTGAAACTCAACTATGATAGCACAAGACTTTAGCAACATTTAAAGTTTGTTTGATGTAAGTATTGAAGAGATTTCTGAATCCTTATGGTTGTAGAAAACAAGTGTTGCTACAGAAAATTCCAACCACCCAAACTTGCAAGTAAACCACCTAAAAGAATCACAATAACTAGTGGATTAACTTGGCATCTTTCTAGCAAAATTTGACGGTTAGAACATGAGAAAATTTAGAAAGTAAGAAGTGATTTGTTGCAACCCTAATGGTTGTAGCTTAAATTTATTACAGAAACAATAAATCCTTGGATAAGTGAGACGTCCTAGTGGGCCAAGCAAGCCTTAAGCACAACCAAAAGTTCCCAACTTAGACAATTACAATATCTTGTGTTTCATGTATCCCAATGCAATGATTTTGTTTCTCCAATGCAAGAAGATTAGTGCCTTTAACTATTGGGTCGTGGAGTATAAAAAATTAAAGCGCTAGTTGAGCTACTTCCCTGGGGGTGTAAACCCTTTTACTCCCCAAGGAAAGCTAAGCTAGCTAGGAAGAACCCTAGGAGGATGTAAACCCTTTTACTCCTCCTAGGATTTCCTTATGCAACAAAGTATTCCAAGACCAAAATAATGGACTTAGCGGGGTTGTATGTAGTTATACGCCCCAAAATCTTAAGAAAATTAACCTTGCAACCAATAAAAGAAGCAATAGCAATAAAGATTCCTTACCTAGTCCAAGCATTAACAAGATAAACCTCTTTTTAACCAAGAAAATCCACCATAAAGCAAGAAATAGACCTCCACTAGAGATAGTGCATCATCCATCCATCCAATAGCCATAGTAAAACCATTACAAGAGCTAATGACAAGAGATATATGTAGAAATGCCCAAGTAGGGCGCAAATTTCAGCCAAGAGTCCTCTCCAAGATGGAAGAGTTATGATAAAATGACAAAAGTTTGATATCTATTTATACTATTCCTCTAAAAAGAGTTTGTCCACTTAATTTTAGGGTAAACCACAAAGTAAGCGGTCAACAACCCTTACTTTGGCCCTTTACATTACAAAATTCAAATTTAACTTTAAAAAATTGTACATAAGAAACCCTATTATGATGTCATCCCTCTCTAGGGTGATGTTTTGGTATTTTTAGGTGGACGTTGAGCTTGAAGATGAACCATTGGGCCTCCAAAGGATCCTCCCTCATGCGCTAGGCTCATCTCATGCAAAGGGTGTTCTTCCTCAAAAATTCCTAGTGTCCATCTCCGCCACCAAACCCTAGCCCTAGGGTGACGTCAAGCCCTCCAAGTGTGACATTTTGGCCTCAAAAGAAAAAGCATTGGGATAGAAAAGGGCTAGGATAGATCCTCCAAAGTGTCTCTCAAGCCTCTGAAAGATACCATCGTCATCTAGTGTGTGGGCCATGGTATCCAACCCGTGGGCTTCAAGCCCCAAGGAAGCCCAAGCTAGGCTTGTTCTTCCAAAATTATCCACCAAGAAAGGTCCTGCAAAGACAATGAATACGCCCTGCAAGGATCTCAAGTCAAATGCATCATGATAAGTAAATCAAATCGATAAAAGAGCCACCTAAGCATGTGAATCAAAAACCACCTCATCAAACTAATCAAGTGCTCAAAGACCCTATGCAATTTGCCAAGTTTAGGTATGGGAGGGTTGACAAGGCTACCTATTGGGTGAATCATTCCCTAAGTCAAGGATTGTTTTCTAGGTGAACACCCCTCTAGGTCATGTGGAGAAGATGATATAGATGGGGGTAAGACTTTTAAGCATGGGATTCATGACATACAAGAGATCGTAGTATCTCATTTATGGGTGCCTTTGTAGAGTGTGTGTTGCACCTTCGTTTTCAATACAACCTTTTTCCAAGCCCATTTATTGCCTTTTGTTCTTTTAAGATGTTTCTAGGTTGAAGCCAAGGTAAGGCTTCTACCTAAGCATGAAAAACAATGTCTACCTTGACTCTACCCTAGTCACATCATCCTTCCTCAAGTCGAAGACAATGTGTGGCACTTCTACCTAAGCATGAAAAATATTTCCCACACATGCCCCTCCTCAATTGGTGTTTTGTATTAGTTATTTTTAAGGGTCCCATCAGTTTCTTATGAGAGACATTTCATTGTCCTTGGGATCCCTAGGTGAGCATCTAGAAGGTTCATGATTGGATTTTATATTTTTCCAGCTACAAGCTTTTGGACCTTCAACCCCTTCTTCCCATGAAATGAGGGTTAGTCCCTTCTTAGGTCAGTACACCTAAAAATCCCAAAAGATAAGGAAATGAGGGGACAAAGTGTGGAAAGTGGCAAGTATGGTCGAGAATGGTATGATGACCTGTCAAGAGGACCTCCCAGTAGAAAACCTATCCCTAAAGGTGACCACTTACTAGGGCACAATGTCAACCACCAAGGTGAAACAAGGCAAAGAGAATAATTTCCAAGTAGACGTTACATAATCAAAAGCAGTTTAAAATGCAACAAACTCAAATGCCTCAATTATTGAAATAACATTCACCATAATCCTTGGCTTGTACCTCATGGAGCAAGACCCAATGTCTTCTGAAAGCAAGCTAATGTGGTGGACAGCGTCATGATGAACCTGAGTTATGTGGTGGTGAAGTTGGCATCTATCTATGCAAGTGGACATTGTTGGTAAAGTTGTCTTCTGTACTCCGTGTTTGCAACTTGAGGGCCTCGAGACATCATCTCCTTAGTTATCCCTAGGAATTGGGGATAACAATGCCAACGACTCACCATCCTATATGTACATTTACAAAGGGTTTGGATCAGGCACATTGCAACAAGGGAGGCCCTTCATCGTCTCTACAGTCCCTCAGTATCCTCCCTTCTTAGTGTTATTTCTTGTCCAACAAACATTTGATTCGCAACCCTATATGCTTGGGTTGGATTTACGGGTATTTTCATTTGCCTAAGTTTCATAGTTCAACCCTCCCAACTTCAGAGAGTTCCCCCTCTTCCTTCTTACTTGCTTTGTCTATCTTCTCGCCTGGAAATTTTCTGATTTTCCTAGTTGCTCTTGTCAAAGGAATTCGCGAGTTAATATTGAAAAATGAGGCGGATACTGGTTGAACCAATGGCTGACATTCTTTAGTTGTTCAACTATATTTCCATGCCTCCATTAAGGTGGGTAGTTGGTTTTTCAACTACCAGGCCTCCTTTCATTAACTGATTATGGGAAAAGGAGAAGAGAGGGAAAATAACTTCAAATATGAATTTGGAAATTAACTAATAAATTGACACTAGTGATAAATTTGTATGCTTGCATAGGGCCCTTATCACTATGGAGTTGGAACTGACAAATCCTAGGGACGAAACATTGTTGATGCCCATTACAAGGCGTGTCTTTATGCAGAGAGCAATGCCAGTGGCACCAATGGAAAGTTATGCCCAGGCATGTAATATAAATCTCCAAACTCCTTTATTTACCACAATATTATGCATTTTGGGAATGTTTAGACTATAATCTAAGGATACATGGGAAATTTCATACATAATAACAAGGGCAATTCCAAATTTATGTTATTTTCAAAATTTCAAACTTTTGGTATAAGTATAGTATTTGGACATGTGCAATGGGAATTTCAAGTGGGTACATTAGTGGGTATCTCAATAGCAGAGGAAGTGTGGTGTGCTTGTTATATTATGGAGGTATTATTGGCTTCTTTTGATACACATTCAAAGTATTAAATTTAAAGAAATATAGATATGTTTTTTCTTCCAAGTATGTAAATAGACTTAGAAT
>JZKD02S2207940.1:199859-215683 GCA_000966675.3 Picea glauca
TGAGGGCCTCGAGACATCATCTCCTTAGTTATCCCTAGGAATTGGGGATAACAATGCCAACGACTCACCATCCTATATGTACATTTACAAAGGGTTTGGATCAGGCACATTGCAACAAGGGAGGCCCTTCATCGTCTCTACAGTCCCTCAGTATCCTCCCTTCTTAGTGTTATTTCTTGTCCAACAAACATTTGATTCGCAACCCTATATGCTTGGGTTGGATTTACGGGTATTTTCATTTGCCTAAGTTTCATAGTTCAACCCTCCCAACTTCAGAGAGTTCCCCCTCTTCCTTCTTACTTGCTTTGTCTATCTTCTCGCCTGGAAATTTTCTGATTTTCCTAGTTGCTCTTGTCAAAGGAATTCGCGAGTTAATATTGAAAAATGAGGCGGATACTGGTTGAACCAATGGCTGACATTCTTTAGTTGTTCAACTATATTTCCATGCCTCCATTAAGGTGGGTAGTTGGTTTTTCAACTACCAGGCCTCCTTTCATTAACTGATTATGGGAAAAGGAGAAGAGAGGGAAAATAACTTCAAATATGAATTTGGAAATTAACTAATAAATTGACACTAGTGATAAATTTGTATGCTTGCATAGGGCCCTTATCACTATGGAGTTGGAACTGACAAATCCTAGGGACGAAACATTGTTGATGCCCATTACAAGGCGTGTCTTTATGCAGAGAGCAATGCCAGTGGCACCAATGGAAAGTTATGCCCAGGCATGTAATATAAATCTCCAAACTCCTTTATTTACCACAATATTATGCATTTTGGGAATGTTTAGACTATAATCTAAGGATACATGGGAAATTTCATACATAATAACAAGGGCAATTCCAAATTTATGTTATTTTCAAAATTTCAAACTTTTGGTATAAGTATAGTATTTGGACATGTGCAATGGGAATTTCAAGTGGGTACATTAGTGGGTATCTCAATAGCAGAGGAAGTGTGGTGTGCTTGTTATATTATGGAGGTATTATTGGCTTCTTTTGATACACATTCAAAGTATTAAATTTAAAGAAATATAGATATGTTTTTTCTTCCAAGTATGTAAATAGACTTAGAATGAATTAAAAACTTTGCAAAGCAAAAAAGAAAAAACACTACAAGCAACTAGAAATAGATACAACCCTAACCCAACCAGTATACCTCTATTCCAGGCTCATATCCAACTACTTCATCCTACGAATTTGGTCAAAGTGGTCTAGGCTTTCATGTGTTCCATCACAAGTATGAAGGTACTGAAATTAGAATGTAAGAATACAAGACACAGACAAGATCAGTGGAAGAAGTACCACCTTACGAGCTGACATCATCGCCGCTATAGCCAATGCCTTACCGGTTGCCACCGCCACCGCCAACACCTTACCAACTGCTATCACCATTGTCACATTAATGTGGTTATGTAGTTTTATTAACGCATGCATGACGATCCAATAAATTAAGCAATTCACCCAATCGAATAGTTCAATATTTGTTCTTTTTTAAATTATTTTTAAAATTTGAGAATGGCTTGGAAAAAATTGCCTTCCATAAGGGGTATTTAGTCCCATGAATCCTCTTGCACCAATAATAAATTTAGTTTTTTTAATATTAAAAATATTTTCTTAAAATTATAATAATTTATCAAAAACATAAAGTAATTGTAAAAAAAATATTAAAAAGTGTTAAAGGTAAGTGGAAGTCAAACACCTTTTACCGCATATCTCATATGGGAAGATAAAGGCTAATAAATTTAAAAGAGAAAAAATATAATAATAATAATAATAATAATCTAATTTTAAGATCACCGCCAAGCCAACACCAACTTAATGTATGAAACCCTCTTGTTTGTGGGACAAAGGACCTCTTGTGCATCTATTTCACTGCTAAAGTTTACGGAGGTATGCATTCCCTAACCCGTCTAGATTTGAACCTATGACCTCTTAGGAGGAAACACATGTGTATTGGGGGTCCATATAATTGATGATCATGTCTATTTGATATACATTATTCATGATCATAACAAGACACACCAAATCCATTTGTTACACACTAATCATCATCAAATAAAAATAGAAAGGATGCATCAAACTCTTAGTAAATGATTGACTCAATGCATGATACTTAATATTAACCATTTTATCATTAGATGAAAGCGATTGTTAACACCCACTCTCTCTTTATCAAAACTAAAACTTGAAAATGCAAAAATTATTACTCATTACGGTATGGTATTCACAATCGCTTACATAGGAAATCATTATTTCAATATGATATATAAATATTTACATGTGAAGGTCTACAATCTCCACCGGGTATATTTTGGAAGCAATAGGTCTAGAGACGCAAAGTAGTTCAGAATAGTGGGATCTTCCGCAGCGTACTATTGCAGCACTCAAAAAACAATGAAAAACTGTCGTTGCAACCATGCAATGACTATATAATTTGACAGCTGCGGTATTTGAACCCACGCCCCCTCTAGGACCAGAGACTGAATCCGGCACCTTGGGCCACTCGGCCAGACTATCAAATTTGTCATATCTGTATTATGTTTTAAAATAAAACAACAACATCCAAAAGTTAAAAAGAGTACAAACGAATGAAAAATGACACAAACTTTTATTTTCAATAGATTCATGGAATGTTAATAAAAGAATCTCAACTTCGGAAATTCCATCGCTATTTCTATCTCTCTAGCCGACACTTCAAAAGCACTCTCTAAACATTCCTATATATTTTCATTCAATTATTTATAAACATCCGACCTTAGCTCAGTTGGTAGAGCGGAGGACTGTAGTAGGATGAAAAATCCTGGTTGTCATCCTTAGGTCGCTGGTTCGAATCCGGCAGGTCGGAAATTTTGCAACTTTGCGTTGCAAGCTAGTTAACATCTAACAAGAAATGTAAATGTCCGTATGAAATTTTGCTTTGCAAGCTTGTTAACAGCGACAAGAAATGTATAATTCCTTCAACCAGTAGCCAGGCTCACCATATATACTTAATCCACTATTCAGGCTTTAACCAATCCACTTAACACATATATTTTTGGAGACAATACATGCACTATTCCTTCCCCAAACAAGAGTCCACCTCCTTGTTTGCCTAGGGCAACATAAGCCACTACTTCTCTACCTCTTCCATCACTCTATCTCATTCAACACCCATCAACATATTTGACAACAACATCAACCACTACTTCTCTTCCTTTTCCATCACTCAATCTCATTCAACACCCATCAACATGTTTGACAACTCGTTAACATATTTGACAACAACATCAACCACTACTTCTCTACCTCTTCCATCACTCTATCTCATTCAACACCCATCAACATGTTTGACAACCCATCAACATATTTGACAACAACATCAACCACTACTTATCTACCTCTTCCATCACTCTATCTCATTCAACACACATCAACATATTTGACAACAGTAAACCACTTTCACCCACCTTAGTTATTGAGGAGCATCCCAACCCTTCACAGTTCCTCTTCAGAAACAAACTCGATCGAATGGTAACGTGTGGGTGCATATGCATACATTTGGAGAAACATGGTAGCTATTGTGATTTTTTTGTTCATTAAGGTCAAAGAATTTAAGCATATAGTCAAAGAATCTAAGCATATAGACCCTAATTCATCGTACCTAAATGTGGTGGTTTCTTAGAGTGTGGTGCACACTTATTCCTAGAGATCGCCAACATGGCCTTTAACATGTATTTAGAAATATTCAAGACCAATTTGGAGTTTGGAAGATTAAGGACTCATGTGATGTACTTATAAGTGATGTAGAAGTTACAATCCAAAAGGTCTCGAGTGTTGTGTTGGAATTCTCTTATGCATAAACCTTGATCTACTGGAATTTTTTTCAATTACAAGCTTCAAAGGATATCATTGTGTTATACCTCAAGACCATACTAAGGGAGAGTTGGTAGATGGAGCTTCATGCTCATTAGGATTGCATTCCACTAATATGAAATATTTTTACCTCTATATGTGGTTTCGATGTTAAAGCTACATCACTTGTAGGGTGAAAATATTCTTTGGCCATGACACAAAAGACAGGTGCATGAGTATTGATGTTTGTCATCTCGTTGTTAGAGAGGGGAAGAAAGAGCAAGGAAAGAGTGCAAGAAAGTTGAAAGAGATAATAAGAAGTGAGAGAGTAAGAAAGCAAAGAGAGGGGAAGTTGGGGTCTCCTTGCTCTTGTGGGAAATCTTATATAGGTCAAACTAGTAGAACCTTTAAAGTCCGTCTTAAAGAACATATAGATGATACCACCTACAACCGCATTTCCAAATCAACTATTGTCAAACACTCTTTTAACTCCAAACACCTTATTTTCTTGGACCAAACCAAAACTCTAGCCTCCTACCCGCATTACTCATCTCGTCTCATTCAAGAAGCCCTTGGAATCGAAAAACATCCTAACAATTTCAACTGCAAAGATGACTACAAATTGAGCCAATCATGGAAACCCACCATTCATCACCTTGACCATTAATCTTCCTCCTTTTAGATCTTGTTCCCATTCGTCTCCAACCTTCCCTCCTCCTCTCTTCTTCTTCTTCTTATTTATGCTCCCCTCTTGGCTTTGTTTCTCTTCATCTCTCTAATATATTTTTACCTTTAACCTCCCTGCATCATTTTTTCTAATATCCTGGGTGTTTTATCTCGCTTTACCTAATTCAAATATGTTTATATTATTTTAATTTTAATTCTTTCATTTTATTTTAATCTTTTTAATTTAATTCATCTCAAATTTAATTCATTTTTATCCCTTCGTTATACTAATTTCCTCACCTCATCAAAGAATCCTCCCCTCTTCCCCCTCTTTCAACTCATTTCATTAACATCTATTTCAATTCTTTAACATTATTTCTCGTTCCCATTTTTTAGCTAACTTCACCCACTACTCTTATTATTATTTTTCATCTACCTTTATTATTTTCTTCTCAACGACTATTTCCCTTATTCTTTTCATTAATTTCCCTCTCTCCTTCCCTCAACGGTCACCTACCTCCCATAATCTATAAATACAAACCTCAATACTATTTTCCACCATACAAACTTCTTATGTCCATGATGATGGGTGGAGTGTCCATTCAAAACATTGGACATTTCGAAACCTGATACACAATTTTATCCATAAAATTCTACAACATTATGACTAACTGTGAAAACTTGCATACTCAAATGATAGTATGATATTTTCCTCTTTCTTGGTTCGAAGAGACATCTTAACTTTTACTTTCTAAATCAATGCTAGCAATCCAAATAGAAACGCCATCATATATAGTTTAAGACACTAAGCTCTTAAAAACACATAATATTATTGCAACACTCAAAATATAAAAACAATGCTTACAACACTAAAATATTGCAATGACTGTCATGGGGATTTGAACCCACAAAATACAAAAATTGTGCTTACAACACTCAAATATTGTGACAGTTGTGGGGATTTTAACCCATGTCATTTCATACCAGGGCATAAATTTAGTGACTTAAAGTAATTTGGCCAAACTATTAATTGTGGTTGTAAAGTTTTTTCTGGAGATTGAAGAGAGATACCCTTCCACATCCATAAATCCTGGGATCTAGATTTCCTTATAAATCGACACCAACATTCTTTTGAATTCAGGATGGTCCAAATATCCAGGTGGTAGACCTCCTAAGCTTACCTTGGAACGTTAATGTAGAACCCCGTACATTTGAAAATATGAGAATATGTATTTCCTTAAAATTCAACCTCTGCATTCTTCCGGATCTCTGGATATCTAGATCAGAACCTTGATCAAGAACCTTGACACATCCGGAGATCCGGAATCTAGAAAAACCCGAAAACCCTTTTTAAATGAAAGTTGGATCTAGATGTTCAGTTGGCATGACTTGACACAGAGATTGGCGAGGCATGACATGTGTGGCATGCTAACGAAGTTGCTAACCTAGAAGATTCTTACGAAAATATTAATGTAGCATGACACATAGTTGTCGATGTGGCATGACACATGGAGGTTGACATTATGACATCCTCCTATCCTTCAATAGAACTTTGATACGAAACCAAGACATATGCGAGATCCAAGAAAATCCTTAATGCGACTTTATTGAAAAGTCTGGATGTTTGGATATGATGTCACAACCTTACATGTGTCATGATACCCTGCATTACACATGGACCAATCAGAAATCAGACACGTGATGATTGATGTCATCAGGACCTTCATCAAGGCTCGTCCTGCCAGAACCATGCCATTGAAACCATGACCCATCCAAATATTCAAGATCTAAGAAAATACTTGCACTGCTTTATTGGAAAATTCAAATTTTTGGTTTCTGGATATGACGTCACCAATCGACATGTGTCCCTCCCCCATCAAGACATTTGGACCAATCCTGATGTGACACATGGCCCTAGCAACCCCAAATGTTGCGAGGAAGCTCTCGACTCGAATTGTGACCATGAACCATCTGATATCCGAGATCCAGTATTTCTTAAACGTCGACTTATTGGAAAAGTTGGATGTTCATATTTTTGGATCCAAAACTCTTTGTGGACCTCATAGCTCTATGCATATCTAACTATCAGGATCCTCCTAATCCAATGGCTCTCGTTCACTCAAGCTTATTTCTTCGGGATTTCACATTACCTCACCTCACAGTCTTTCCAGAAGTCCACAATACGATAGGCTTGCGAGCTCGCACCCTTCGAGCATAACCTTATGTTGTGCCTCAGATATGTCTGAACAGATCCTTCCGATGAAGCTTTCCCCGTGAGATCCAACGACTGTTATCTAAACGATCTAACGACCCATAACCTCCTTGGGCTCAAGGGTGCATGACCGATATCGAGGTCTTTTCGACCCACACTAAGCTCACATTGACACATGCCCCTCTCACGGGGCGTTCCATCTACCACCTAGCATGACACATCTTCATTGATGCCATCCACATGTGCCCCAAGATCTATGGTCCAAAGGATTGCAAAAGAGGGAAATGGAACCTCACTATGAAACCCTTCCCATCCAACATCCGAGATCCAGGAAAATCCTATGTGACATTTATTTAAAAGGTTGGATATCATGTCTTTTGGATATGGCTTCACCACACTTGTTAACACAAAGGCGACTACAAAATTTCGTTGGTGGAATGGTGACCATCCGGTCATTCAAGATTTTCTTAAGGGATCAATTAAATAAAAAAGGTCAGATTTTGTATCTCCAAATATCCCTAATGCAACACATCCATATATCCGGGATCGAGAAATCCTTGTATAGTGATTTGTTTCATAAGTCAGATGTTCGGATCCAAGGCTTTCTCCCTCTAGTTCCACTCCTTATACACAACAATAAGGGATTGTAATAGGTAAAGCCAAGTGGAAAGGCTAAGGGACCCTGAAATTTAAGGCCTATAGCCCCTCCAGGCTACACTAGGGTGCCAGGTCCTCTATCATTCCTGCCCAACTAAGAGTGAGGAAACATTAGTATACAAGAAAAACACAAAAATACATCATTCGACTTCTTTAGCCAGTAAATCATATTTCCACATGCATTCCATATAGATTCCTATGGAATTGGGCTCTCAGCCATAGAGTATTTACAATATACCATGAAAGGAGATATGATTAGAGAGTAAAGTTACCGAACATTCCAGGAATGCATAACACAAATTCCTTCAATTCCTTTCAAAATTCAAAGAGATAAGAACTAGTAAGTAAGTGCAATGCATGCAAAAAACACTAGCTATGTATTCATTTCACCTCTCTCAGATTTACTTAGAAACCATGTAATTTCACTAATTACCCAAGCATAATAACTTTTACAATCTGAGCAAGCATATAACCATACAAGGTATAACAGATACTCATATGTAATAGATGTTTTCCAAACCAATCGACTAAGGGGAAAGGATTTTCCACCCAATTGTGGGCTCTGCTGCACTTGTAATTTCTACAACAGGCCACCCCTGTGCCAGGCCATGACACCACCGGGGAACTCAGATTTATCTCAGGAAAAAATTAAGCAAGTGAAGGCCACTCTCATGTGACTCTCCTTCACATACAACTAAAAGCACAGATCCCTTTATGTACCAATCCTGGGGCCTCCAAGAATTCTTTTAGATTCCTTCCTAGCTAGATTTACTTGCACAAGGGAGGCCCTTCACCTTCTTTGTAGTCCCTCAGTTATCTCTCTTCGCAATGCCATTTCTCGCCTATAAAACATCCAATTCGTAGCCCTCTATGCTTGGGTTGGATTTTTGGGTATTTTCCTCTACCCGAGTTTCGACACAGTTCAACCCTCCCGACTTCAGAGAGTCCCCCCTCTTCCTTTCGACTTGCTCTGTATGTTTTCTCCCCTGGAAAGTTCCTGATTTCCTTGGTTTCTCCTGTTAGAGGCATTCATGGGTCAATCTTGAAAAGCAAGGTGGGTACTAGATGCACCAATGGTTGACATTCTTTAGCTGTCCAACAATGTTTCCATACCTCCATTAAGGTGGGTAGTTGGTTTCTCAACTACTAGGCCTCCTTTCATTAACTGATTTTGGGAAAAGGAGAAGAGAGGGAAAATAACTTCAAATATGAATTTTGGCAATTAACTAACATATGAACACTAATTATAAATTTGTATGTTTGCATAGGGCCCTTATTATTGTGGAGTTAGAATTGAAAAAGCCTGGTGATGAGACATTGTTGATCCCCACTACAAGGCTTTTCTTTATGTAGGGAGCAATGTCAGTGGTACCAATGGAAAAGTTATACCCATGCAGGTAATGCAAATCTCCATACTCTTTTCTTTACCACAATATTATGCGTTTTGGGGATGTTTAGACTGTAATCTAAAGATACCTGGGAAATTTCATACATAATAACAAGGGCAATTCCAAATTTATGTTGTTTTCATAATTTCAAACTTCTGGTATAAGTATAGTATTTGAATGTGCATTGGGAATTTCAAGTGGGTCCGTTAGTGGGCATCTCAATATAAGACGAATTGTGGTGTGCTCGTTATATTATGAAGGTATTATTGGCTTCTTTTGATACACATTCAAAGTATTATATTTAAAGAAATATTGATATTTTTTTTGTTGAGCATGATTACAATTCCAAGTATGTAAATAGACTTAGAATTAAAAACTTTTCAAAGCAAAAAATACAAAAAAACACACTACAAGTAACAAGAAATAGATGGAACCATGATCCAACAAGCCATACCTCTATTCCAAGCTCATATCCGACTACTTCATCCTACGGATTTGGTCAAAGTGGTTTGGGCTTTCATGTGTTCCATCACAAGTATGAAGGTACTGAAATTAGAATGTAAGAAGACGAGATCAGTGAAAGAAGTACCACCTTACTAGCTGACATCACCACCCGCTATAGCCAATTCTTTACTAGTTGCCACTGCCACTGCCACCACCACCACCACCACCACCTTACCAATTGTTATCGACATTGTCACATTAATGAAATATTAATGTGGTTCTGTAGTTTTATCAGCGCATGAATGACAACTCAATTAAAATTAAGCAATTCACTGAATCGAATAATTTCTTTTTTGTTCTTTTTAAAATTATTTTTAAAATTTGACAATTGCTAGGAAATAATGGCCTTCCACCAAGGGGAATTCAGTCCCATCAATCTTCTTGCAACAATAACAAATTCAACTATTTAATTTTTTTAAATATTAAAAATATATTTTTTAAAATTATAATAATTTATCAAAAACATTAAGTAATTGCAATTTTTTTATTAAAATGTGTCCAAGGTAATGGGAGGTCGCCCTTTAACCAAGAAAGACTAATAAGTTTGAAAGAGAATATATATATATATATATATATATATATATATATATATTGTTATTTTATTGGATAATTATTTTTTATCACAAGGTTTTGTTATGGTTAACATTAAACACCATATAGTGATTGACTTATTGTTTGTGTATGGATATACACTATTCATCATCAAATAGATAATATGCACCAAATCTTTTCCATATATTATTCATCATCAAATTGTCAGGAATAACCAAACAGTGAATAAATAATTGGCTCACTGCATAGTTAACAGTTTTGATGAAAAACATTGTTAAGCCCAGTCACTTCATGAAAACTTTGAAAATGCAAAAATTATTACTAATTACGGTATTGTATCAACAATCGGCTTGCATCGGAAATCATAGATAAATATTTACATGTGAAGGTCTACAATCTCCACGGAATTTCTTTTAGAAACAATAGGTCAGAGGCAAACTAGTTCAGAAAGTCGACAACACCGTTCAGAAATAGTGGGATTGTACTTGCAGCCCTCGAAAAAATGCTAAACTGTCGTTGTAACCTTGCAACGAATATCAATTTTGACAGCTGTGGGATTTGAACCCACGCCCTTTCGGACCAGAGCCTAAATCTGGCGCCTTAGACCACTCGGCCAAACTGTCGAATACATTTATTTGATGTTTATTTTTTAATATAAAAGAATATGGTCCAAATGAAAGTGAACGACACAAACTTTTCTTTTCATTAATAAATTCATGGAATGTTTGATAAAAGAATCTCAACTTCGGACATTCTATCATTATCTCTATCTCTTTTACCGACACTTCAACAGTAGTCTCCAAGTATTGGTTTTCATTCGTTTCTCTAACAACATCCGACCTTAGCTCAGTTGGTAGAGCGGAGGACTGTAGTAAGAAGAGAAATCCTTGTTGGCATCCTTAGGTCGCTGGTTCGAATCCGGCAGGTCGGAAATTTTGCTTTGCAAACTTGATGACAGCTGACAAGAAATGTAAATGGCCGTCCTCAACGGTCGAGATTCGAATCCGGCAGGTCGGAAATTCTGCTTTACAAGTTGGTTAACAGCTGACAAGAAATGTACATGACTTCAACATGTATTTCAAAATCTTCAAGACCAAACTAAAGTTTGGAAGATTAAGGACTCGTATGATGCAGCTATATGAGTGATGTAGAGGTCACAGTCCAAAATGTCCCAAGTTTTGTGTTTGAAATATTTTCACCTCTATATGTGGTTTTGATGTTGAACATCACTTGGGTGAAAATAGAGGTCACAGTCGAAAATGTCCCAAGTTTTGTGTTTGAAATATTTTCACCTCTATATGTGGTTTTGATGTTGAACATCACTTGTGGGGTGAAAATATTCTTTGGCCACAACACAGACATGTGCATGAGTATTAATGCTGGTCATCTCAATGTTTGAGAGGGAAAGACAGAGTAGGAAAAGAGTGCAAGAAAGTTGAAAGAGATAATAAGGAGTGAGAGAGTAAGAAAGCAAAGAGAGGGGAAGTGGAGTCAAAGTGAGTCTTTATAGCCCTTAAAGCAAATTCTTTTCACAAGTGTTGCATATCTTTTATCTTCAAACCTTATTGTTTCCCGAATCAAGTATATTAACTATCATATTTATGGAGTAATGTACAATCAGGGAATGTGAACCATTAGTAGCCATGGTAGCATTGAGTCAATAGGTAAAAGTTAATGTGGAATGATAGTATGTAATATCCGGTTCTATATGAATGCATTATCTATAATCATCAGATTGTATGGAGATTAACTTATCGAGTTATTGGGAGAGTTGGGTGGGGGATTTGTATGGGGCCATTCAACCATCTAGACATAATTCTACATTTGATAGCAATGAGAGGCACTGACTCTCTCGAGAATGATGCTTGGTCTTTGGTTAGTTTTTTTGATGTGACACTAAAGTGGCATCATGCAATTTGTGTAATGAGATCATGACCTCGGATGTCGTTTTTGTTTGATATGGATGATTTGATCAAAACACATGCTAATTATGAGAGTAGTGGTGATAAATTCAATGGATAAAGTAGTAAGTATCAATGTAAGTCTAACATTGGGATGTGGTAGTGAGTTAATGTTGGTCATAGAGAGCAACATGTAGTGCTTGACACTCATGTGGACTATGATAATACAAATCATGACTAGGGTAGAACATGGGTGTGATCCATTGTTATGTAAAAATGCCTAGAATTGAAGCATCAAAGGACTAGTGGAGTGGAGTGGGCACATGTGGGCACAATCTAATGGTGCTTAATTCACGCAAGGAAATATGATTTGAACAAGAACATATTGAACCATGGTGTGCACGTGTGTTACTTGTTGTAAGGTGAGTCCAAAGTTGGCGTGCAATATCCATGTTTCAAGTATTGAGTGGTTCCTCATTTGTAGTATTGTGATAACATACTTAAAGCATCTTGAGTAGTGGGACTCCTACCTTACACCTTTGTGACAACTATTTCATAAAATTTGGACTAAATGAATTAGATCTTACCCTAATTCAGTTGAGTATTCAATCAAATTTGCATTGTCCAATTTTGTCCCCTACCTAGTACACAAACCTCCTTGGGTTTGATCCTTTGACCTCCCCAAATCTCCAAAGGACGAGAGGGAGGGTGGAAAACCACATGAGCTACAAGGTCACCCTCTCTTTAAGACTCCATTGACAAAGGAAATGTTAGGGTCCTAACCTCCCTAATCCCTCATGTAGGTAGAATAATATAATTCTATGTAATAAATGTCAATATTAATAAGGCCTAGCAATAAGTCAAATGTAAGAAGACCTAATAGAAGCTTCCGCTTCTAGAAGGATCTTCCTCTAAATTGTTCTTTTGGATAGATAGATTTAGTATAAATAGAAGTAGAGGGTATGCAAAATCATGTCTTGGATATTATTGTAATAGAGCTCTGCTTTGTTGGAGGTTGCTCCCTCGATGAGGCAAGTGAACATTGTTCTCAGCAATCAAAGTGCTCTTTCTGGTGTTATTCTGGTATTATTGTGGTATTGTTCTGGTTATATCATTGTTTCTTTACCATTTGTAGCTAATTATTTATGTTCTTCATACTATTTTATATCTAGAATACTACAGGAAAATTGGATGTATTACACCTTATTATACCTAACCACATTGTGTGTCCCCAAAGGAATGTACTTCCATACAAGCCTTAAAGTCATAAACTTCACCAATCAAGGAAGGAGGGAATGGTCCCCTAATTTCTTCCACTATTTTGCATGAATTCATCATCTTTCACTATGAGTGATGTAGAAGTAACAGTCCAAAATGTCCCAAGTTTTGTGTTTTAGGTTCAATTCGTGCGCATGCACACATGAAGTTGTGCACACTCATTCAAAAGTTTTGCGCACGCCTAAAGTAATGAGCGAGGAATGACAAAGAGTGCACACCGGACTTAGTTTTGAAAACATGCAACATGCCTGAAATAGTATTGAATGCGCATCGGTCCCAGTTTTGATGTGCACCGGAAATCAAGAAGATGCACGTGGGAATCACGAAATAATCATCGGGAATTCCTCTTGAATGATTACTGCCAGCAACATAAGGGATCATGGAGGTGACAAAAGATGAGCTGGCAGGGCAGTTAATATTGCCTCAATTCCTGAAGGCTATGTGGACTGCAAGCAGGTGCCAGAAGTGTGCGGGGAAATTTTGTCACTCAAGTGAGTGGAGTAGAGAAGAAAGAGACAGAGCTCTCAAGCAGAGAAAGCTATAAAAGGAAGCATTCATATCGGAAATTGGGCTAGCTAGATGTTTTAGAAGAGATTCATCAAGTCCTTAGTGTCGAACTTGCTCTGAGTCTATTGTAATACTGTAATTCTTTTGAATATTTTTCTAAGTCTGTCATCTGTCTGAAGTTTTGAGAGAATGTGCATTGCACAATGTGTTGTATTTCAAAGGAGTTGTATAAATCAAGATATGAAGTTTTGTGGTTGTCATATATAGTCTACTTAATGTATTCCTCTGTGTAATGGAATGAATCTGGTAATAAAGATGTGATAATTCTGATTTATTATGTGTCTACCATGTACTATTTGGATATGTGTGTGTATTATTTTACTTCTTAGTCCTAATAATTTGTTGGATATGAATCGCATGAATGACAACCCTGATGGATCTTTGTATGTTTAGCCTGCATCCATGTCACAAGAACTTATGGTCATTGTGATCCTCTCTGCATCTTGGGGAAGACCTTCGTCGACCTTGGTCGAGGATTGATATGTTGATGCTTTGGGGTTTTTGTTGGTCAACTTTGGACGAACCTTGGGTCTAAACTCCCCAATGTTAGGAAGGACGCGCGCAAGCGTGCAACAAAACACCAACAAATGGTTTTGTTGTCGGGACCTGAAAGTCTTGTCAGGAATAATGAAGAAAATATGAGGTGGCATCCATCTCGGGAGGAAATTCAAGATTGGTTGACTACGAAAGAGAATGAGTTTTCCCAGTGAGAAAATAAGGGGCTGAAAGTGAATGTGAAGAAATGGAAATATGACTATCTTTACATAGATATGCACGGGATTTTCTTTGTTGAATTTCCTTGTTTATTGTTTGAATGGCTAAAAAGACAAACTGCTACGAATTCTACTATGTGGTTGTTGGAACCGATGGCTTGGGATCAAGCCAAGCTTGAAAGATTGAAAGTGTTGGGTAGTAAGTGGACTCAGGCTATTGAATTCTAGTTTGCTCGAGTAAAATAAGGCTACATTGTTGAATTCACTGTGGAATACACTGATTCTTTCAGTGAAGCTGAAAGAAATTTCACGGAAGGTTCGAAAAAGCAGATGCTGGAAGATATTCTACTTTGGATAAAAATGATGTTTTTGGAGAAAGGGCTAATGTGCATGGAGCCTGGTTGAATGGATGAGTAAAATCCCCAAGCGTAGTGGGGGTGGGGTTTGCAAAGACAGGGGAAAGTTAGAGAGAAAATGGATCAGTTGAGGAGGATCCATAAATTTTTGATATGAGGTGAGGAATGGAGTTGAACCGGAGGAGAAGAGGAGAAAAAGAGATGAGGGGTATGCAAGAAGAGTTGGGATAGAATAAAAGTGGAGCAGAGAGGTGGAAAAGTGTTAGCCATGGATGCACGACGAAGGGTTGGGGCCAGGATGAAGAGAAAAGAAACCACATCAAGTGGCAATGGGAAAGAGTATGGTGTGCCAGAGTGGAGCACAAATGAAGATAAGCATGTGAAGAGGCATGACATAAAGGATAGGGTATCTGGTAGGGATACCAGTAGTGATACTAGTAAGGGCCTAGGTGATGAAGTTCACACTCCTTGGTTGTTATGGAGTGACACAACCTTAGAGGAAGATGAAGTGTAGATCAATGATGCATTGATAAGAGGAAAATATGGCACATAGAGTAGTAGTGCATTGTTAGGAGAGGAAGATAGCACGCAAAGTGGTAGTGCACATATAGGATCGAAAGAAAAAGTGTAGATTTGTGGTCTGGAAATAAGACAAGAAGGTAGGGTGCAAAGTGTTGGTGCGTTGGAAGAAGAGGAAGATGGAGGCTCCCTTAGTGGTGGGGGAGAGGAATCAACAATAGCAGATGGTCTTGTGTGGATGCAAGTAAGAAATTCTTTGGGTCACCTCATGAGAAATTTTAAAAGAATATGGACTTACTCCCACTTGGTACCACCCCTCTTGCACATTTTTAATCAAGAAGAAAGAACAATGGATAGTGAAGCAATTGGATTATAAGAGAGAAAAGAATAAGATAGAAGAGAAGAGACGAGTGAAGAAGAAGGTGAAGTCAACGCTACTTTACCTTGAGAAGTATTGGTGTTGAGAAATCAAACCCCTCGAAGTTAGAGAGCAGGAACTAGCTTGAGTTTGAGGATGGAAAATCATGACAGTACCCTGAGACTACCTGTGTTCCACAAAACGGGTAAGAATGATGCAAAACAACATTGGTTTACATGTGAAGCAATTTGTGTTGGGTATGTGTTATATTCTTTCCACTACTAGTTTTAGTGTTTGTTGCATTGCGCAAGGGGGTTTG
>JZKD02S2207940.1:235275-251871 GCA_000966675.3 Picea glauca
TTGCAATGTGCCTGATCCAAACCCTTTGTAAATGTACATATAGGATGGTGAGTCGTTGGCATTGTTATCCCCAATTCCTAGGGATAACTAAGGAGATGATGTCTCGAGGCCCTCAGGTTGCATACATGGAGTACTGGAAGACAACTTTACCAACAATGTCCACTTGCATAGATAGAGGCCAACTTCACCACCATAGATATCAGGTTCGTCATGAGGCTATCCACCACATTAGCTTGCTTCCAGAAGACATTGGGTCTTGCTCCATGAGGTACAAGCCAGGTATTATGGTGAGTGTTATTTCAATAATTGAGGCATTTGAGTTTGTTGCATTTTAAACTGCTTTTGATTATGTAATGTCTACTTGGAAATTATTCTCTTTGCCTTGTTTCACCTCGGTGGTTGACGTTGTGCCCTAGTAAGTGGTCACCTTTAGGGATAGGTTTGCTACTGGGAGGTCCTCTTGACAGGTCATCATACCATTCTCGACCATACTTGCCACTTTCCACACTTTGTCCCCTCATCTCCTTATCTTTTGGGATTTTCAGGTGTACTGACCTAAGAAGGGACTAACCCTCATTTCATGGGAAGAAGGGGTTGAAGGCCCAAAGGCTTGTAGCTGGAAAAATATAAAATCCAGTCATGAACCTTCTAGATGCTCACCTAGGGATCCCAAGGACAATGAAATGTCTCTCATAAGAAACTGATGGGACCTGTAAAAATAACTAATACAAAATGCCAATCGAGGAGGGGCATGTGTGGGAAATATTTTTCATGCTTAGGTAGAAGTCCCACACATTGTCTTCGACTTGAGGAAGCATGATGTGACCAGGGTAGAGTCAAGGTAGGCATTGTTTTTCATGCTTAGGTAGAAGCCCCACCTTGGCTTCAACCTGGAAACATCTTAAAAGAACAAAAGGCAATAAATGGGCTTGGAAAAAGGTTGTATTGAAAACGAAGGTGCAACACACACTCTACAAAGGCACCCATAAATGAGATACTACGATCTCTTGTATGTCATGAACCCCATGCTTAAAAGTCTTACCCCCATCTATATCATCTTCTCCACATGACCTAGAGGGGTGTTCACCTAGAAAAAAATCCTTGACTTAGGGAATGATTCACCCAATAGGTAGCCTTGTCAACCCTCCCATACCTAAACTTGGCAAATTGCATAGTGTCTTCGAGCACTTGATTAGTTTGATGAGGTGGTTTTTGATTCACATGCTTAGGTGGTTCTTTTATCGATTTGATTTACTTATCATGATGCATTTGACTTGAGATCCTTGGAGGGCATATTCATTGTCTTTGTAGGACCTTTCTTGGTGGATAATTTTGGAGGAACAAGCCTAGCTTGGGCTTCCTTGGGGCTTGAAGCCCGCGGGTTGGATACCATGGCCCACACATTAGATGATGATGGTAGCTTTCAGAGGCTTGAGAGATACTTTGGAGGATCTATCCTAGCCCTTTTCTATCCCAACGTTTTTCCTTTTGAGGTCAAAATGTCACACTTGGAGGGCTTGACGTCACCCTAGGGCTAGGGTTTGGTGGCAGAGATGGACACTTGGAATTTTTGAGGAAGAACACCCTTTGCATGAGATGAGCCTAGCACATGAGGGGGGATCCTTTGGAGGCCCAACGGTTCATCTTCAAGCTCAACGCCCACCTAAAAATACCAAAACGTCACCCTAGAGAGGGATGACATCATAATAGGGTTTCTTATGTGTAATTTTTTAAAGTTAAATTTGAATTTTGTAATGTAAAGGGCCAAAGTAAGGGTTGTTGACCGCTTACTTTGTGGTTTACCCTAAAATTAAGTGGAAAAACTCTTTTTAGAGGAATAGTATAAATAGATATCAAACTTTTGTCATTTTATCATAACTCTCCCATCTTGGAGAGGACTCTTGGCTGAAATTTGCGCCCTACTTGGGCATTTCTACATATATCTCTTGTCATTTTCTCTTGTAATGGTTTTACTTTGGCTATTAGATGGATGGATGATGCACTATCTCTAGTGGAGGTCTATTTCTTGCTTTATGGTGGATTTTCTTGGTTAAAAAGAGGTTTATCTTGTTAATGCTTGGACTAGGTAAGGAATATTTATTGCTATTGCTTCTTTTATTGGTTGCAAGGTTAATTTTCTTAATCTTTTGGGGCGTATAATGGCATACAACCCCACTAAGTCCATTATTTTGGTCTTGGAATACTTTGTTGCATAAGGAAATCCTAGGAGGAGTAAAAGGGTTTACATCATCCTAGGGTTCTTCCTAGCTGGCTTAGCTTTCCTTGGGGAGTAAAAGGGTTTACACCCCCAAGGAAGTAGCTCAACTAGCGCTTTAATTTTTTACACTCCACAACCTAATAGTTAAAGGCACTAATCTTCTTGCATTGGAGAAACAAAATCATTGCATTGGGATACGTGAAACACAAGATATTGTGCTTAAGGCTTGCTTGGCCCACTAGGGCGTCTCACTTCTCCAAGGATTTATTGTTGCTGTAATAACTTTAAGCTACAACCATTAGAGTTGCAACAAATCACTTCTTACATTCTAAATTTGCTCATGCTCTAACCATCAAATTTTGCTAGAAAGCTGCCAAGTTAATCCACTAGTTTTTGTGATTCTTTTAGGTGGTTTACTTGCAAGTTTTGGTGGTTGGAATTTCTGTAGCAACACTTGTTTGCTACAATGATAAGGATGAATAAATATCTCTTCAATACTTACATCAAACAACCTTTAAATGTTGCTAAAGTCTTGTGCTATCATACTTGAGTTTCACTAATAATTGCTAGTTAGTCTCTTGCATCTTTTTAGCAACTTTAAATATTATTTAAATTGTTGATATATATATTTGTTTACTGTTGCTATTTAGGACAAAAAGCTTCACTTTCTTGTCCCTTTGACATTCAGTCTTGTATCTTGGTTATTTGTCTTGTCTCGGGCAGGTGTAACACTCTAGTGCAGGTACCCAAGTCTTTGATAACCATCCTCCATCCACAAGACTCATCTTCAATCCATCCTTATTATTTTGACCTATAGGGGAATTACCTCCCATTACTTCACTTTTCATCTCATTTCCCTCGAGGGTCACCCACGATTCCCCCCTTGTGTAGGATTTTTCCTTCACTAAAGCGAGGGGAGGGTTTATCTAAGGTGAAAGTGGGTAGAGTCTCCCACTGTTATTACCATCTTGTGGATTGGGTCAAGCTTTGACCAACCTATAGTTTGCGTGATAACATTCTGGCGCCATTGTCGGGGAGGATTTTGAATCCTTTTTTGTTCCCTAACGACACTTTGGCAAGCTTCCATCCGAAAGCCTTGACCCCTAGCTTTTCTGGCGACTCCACTTGAAGGACGTTCCCCTTCCACCCGTGATGATGTTTTCATAAAGTTCATCTGGCGACTCCATTGAGGTATTACCCTAAGTAATGGAACCATGGCCTCACGGGACTTACCATGGGCATTCCATAAGGTGTACCCTTCTATTGATGTTCATAATATCCCTGGATATCCAAATCATTGCTCTACGATGTGGAGGAAAAGTTTCCCTAAATTTAAAGGTGATCTAGCTTTAGCAGTCATCCATGTTGTGAAATATATGAAGTATGCTTCAAGCTTAAATGTGTTGCATGCAGATGTGTTGATGAAAATTTTTGTATCTTCACTGGAATCAAGTCAAAGGGATTGGCTTGCAAAATCATGTAATCTGAAAAGTGTCCCATATTCTACAAAGCTCATTGAAGAATTTCTTAGGCATTATCGACCATCTACTCAAAATTTTCAAGTAACTTTCTAAGAGCTCAAACATGCTCTTTGCAAAGAAGGTTTTCTGGTGAATGATGAGACAATAGATGAGGAATGTAACATTGACGAAGAGTATCATCCACCTACTGTAGAGGAAGAACATATCCATGAAGAAATCTACCAAGAAGATTTCAATGATGAAAACCTAGACGAGACATCGATGTCCATTGTCCCACTTGACAAAGATGAAGTCATTCAACCTTGCTTTTCTCATGCACATGAAGTTAACAAAGCCATTAGTATTAATGATGAATAATTTGAAGATCCAATTGAAGTCACCCTAGCCTCTGTTCTTCCTGCACACGAAGACAAAGTGATGGTCATTTTTATTCACACTGATGGTCTTATGAAAGAAGCCTTGGATATGGTTAATGAGCATATAGACACTTTCATACAGACTGTGAGATGCACTGAGATTTTGGTCATTTCATTTTTTATAGAGAACCCATTTACATCATTGAGGGTAGCTCTCAAGAAAAAGGGGTTGAGTTGTCATTTTCAGAAGACTGGTCTTCATTAGTATATGATTCAGATGTTTGGCAGCCTAATGATGATATGGTTACAGATTTGTTCCGTCCATTCGAGGATGACCTTTCACAACATTTTCGGGGTGATTTTCAGTCATCCATTGGGAGTTGTGATACATATCATTTTGGGGATGCAGACTTATTCTATGAGTACTTTCAACCACCTTCATCCTCAATTTTAGATGAACACCAGGACGTGGCCATCCCATAGGAATCAAAGGCTCACTCTACAAAGAGAAAGTATTTTCATCTTGGGGATTTTTACAAGGATTCACAGATGAATATGTAACATTTTTCTAGACTTGAGCATGTCCCTTACCTCATTTCTTCTTCTCAGGGAAATTGTGGAGTCTTCTTGGGATCTCTCATGTCTTCTCAGTATTCAGGAATCAACGATCATGCTAATGGGGATGAAGATGAGCTATCGCCTACATATGATAGCCCTATTTAGAGATGTGGGCTATCTTGATCGAGCTTGTGTCTATCTTTTCAAGTAGGATTTCCAAGATGATCATAATTGTGGTTGCTATATTAAGCAAGATTTCATCCCTCTCACCCATCTCCATGAGTTTCATTTCATGATCGATTGTATGTCTATTTATTCTCATCATTATTTTGTGCTCAAATTATCTTTATGGTATTATATGATTAAGAACAGAGGGAGATACTTTGATGGAGTGATGGACAAATGGTTGCACTGGTTGTATGACTTCACCTAACATCACCTCTCTCTTGATCTTCAGAGCCCTAGGGCCCTAGGTAAGTAGGTAGGTCATATTGATTTCTTGCATCTTCATATTGATTGCTCATGGTAGTTTAGTTGCATTTCATCTTTGATTTTCATTTTTCTCTACTTGCATTATTGATTTACACGTTTCGTTTTTCATCATATATATGAAAAATGCAAAAAAAAATATTTTCTAGATTAGTTTTCATTTTTGAAGCTTTAGATTTCTTTATATGGACAAAGGATGAGTGAGCCATCCTACACCTAACAATTTTTTATTTCAGTGTGTGTAGGAACATGTCTACCAGGAGATGTTGCAGTTCTCATGCACTCTACGACAAGTACATGTCCCCAAGTAAGAGCCATATGTTATCCCCAATTCCTAGGGATAACTAAGGAGATGATGTCTCTAGGACCTCAAGTTGCAGACATGTGTTACCGAGAGATAGCTTGATCAACAATGCCCACTTTCACAGATAGAGGCCCACTTCACCACCACAAATCTCAGGTTTTTCATGGGAGTATCCACCACATCAACTTGCTTTCAGAAGACATTGCATCTTGCTCCATGAGGTACATGTCAAGTATTATGGTGAGTGTCATTTCAATACTTGAGGAATTTGAGTTTGTTGCATTTTAAATTGCTTTTGATTATGTAACATCTGCTTGGAAATTATGCTCGTTTCCTGGTTTCACCTTGGTGGTTGACATTTCTCCCTAGTAAGTGGTCACCCTTAGGGACAGGTTTTCTACTAGGAGGTCCTCTTGACAGGTCATCGTACCATTCCCAACCATACTTTCCACTTTCCACACTTCGTCCCCTCGTCTCCTTATCTTTTGGGATTTTCGGGTGTACTGACCCCAATAAGGGATTGTCCCTGATTTTATGGGAAGAAGGGGTTGAAGGCCCATAGGCTTGTAGTTGGAAAAATATAAAATCCAATCATGAACCTTCTAGATGATTGCCCAAGGATCCCGAGGACAATGAAATGTATCTCATAAGAAACTGACGAGACTTGTAAAATTAACTAATACAAATTGCCAATCGAGGAGAGGCATGTGTGGGAAATTGTTTTCATGATTAGGTAGAAGTCCCACACATTGTCTTTGACTTGGGGAAGCATGATGTGACTAGGGTAGATTCAAGGTGGGAATTTCTTTTCATGCTTAGGTTCTATCCCCACCTTGGCTTCAACCTGGAAACATCTTAAAAGAACAAAAGACAATAAATGATCTTGGAAAAAGGTTGCATTGAAAATGAAGGTGCAACACACCGTCTACAAAGGCACCCATAAATGAGATACCATGATCTCTTGTATTTCATGAACCCCATGCCCAAAAGTCTTACCCCCATCCATATCATCTTCTCCACATAACCTAGAGGGGGGTTCACCTGGAAAACATTCCTTGACTTAGGGAATGATTCACCCAATAGGTCGCCTTGTCAACCATCCCATACCCAAACTTGAAAAATGGCATAGGGTCTTTGAGAACTTGATTAGTTTGATGAGGTGGTTTTTTATGCGCATGCATAGGTGGCTCTTTTATCGATTTGATTTAATTATCATGATGCATTTTACTTGATATCCTTGGAGGGAATATTCATTATCTTTGAAGGACCTTCCTTGGTGGACAATTTTGGAAGAACAAGCCTACCTTGGGCTTCCTTGGGGATTAAATCCCACAGGTTGGATACCATGGCCCACACACTGGATGGTGATGGTAGTTTTCAAAGGCTTGAAAGATACCTTGGAGGATCCATTCTAGCCCTTTTCTAGCCCAACGTTTTTCTTTTGAGGCCAAAACATCACACTTGGAGGGCTTGACATCACTCTAGGGCTAGGGTTTGGTGGTGGAGATGGACACTTGTCATTTTTTAGGAAGAAGACCCTTTTCATGAGATGAGCCTAGTGCACGAGGGAGGATCCTTTGGAGACCTGTAACGCCTCGAGTTTCGAGCCCCATATTAAATAATTTATCTGTTAAGTGCTGAGAGGCCAGAGTGCCCAAACAATTAAAAGATGCTAGTGTGCCTAAGAAATGTAATGTTTTGATCATTATTAATAATAAATACATCGTTGACTTCTATATGGACAAGGAATAGAGTAATAGGGGGCTATAATTCCACAAGAGAGGGGGCTTTAGGGGCTAAGTGTTTATTTCATTTTGTTAATTACCCATTTTGTTTAATGGGGGAAATCAGTTACGTGAGATTCTTGGGGGAAGGCCATGAGGTTCTTGATTCCCAAGAATTACACAAAATCGTCCCTGATCTATTGGGGAGTTTGTTCTCTCTCTCACTCCCATTCTCGTTCTTGTTATGTTGTTGGTTGCTTCACTCATTTTCCCCTCACTCATTCATCTTTCCTCATGCATGTCTTGGCTCAGGAAAGGAAGACGAATTGAAACCATGGTATTATTGGCTATAGATATTGCTGGTGTAATCCATCCATGATTTGAAGCCTGCATGTTTGAGATGCTTTGGCATGTGCCCAACTTTTCTCACAACGACGAGTCCTGAGAGTCCTAGCATGGATATTCTAGACCAGCTGCACTGGAGCCCTAGAAGGAGAAGAACATCTTGAAGGACTGCGTGGCAGAGAAGGGAGAGGGTCCATTCTCTTGGGTGGTGTAGGCTAGGTAGAAGAGAGCTGGGTACTTGGATTGCTGTGGGTTTTGGGAAGCGTATGAGAGCTTGAGTGTTGACTGGTTTGGGAAGCCGAGTAACACTCTAGAACCGTCCTTGTGGATTCATATCCCTGGATTGAGGGTGAAATTGTTGTTGAGACTTGGAACAACAATGTCTATGGTTGGGTGGAACGTCCTTGGTCTGCAACCAGTCGGTGGTTTCTTTTATTAAATATAAGTGGTCTCTGTTATAATATTATTTATTCTGCTGTGTATTTATTTATCATTGAATTCAATATTTAGAGTAGGCATGCTTGATGGTTATTGATGTGCATGTCGTATGCTTCATTACTTTTATACTTAACATCAATATTGATCAATACATGTGAACCTTCCATGCATCCTTATTATTTAAAGTTAGGACAGGGGTCAAATTAGTCCAGAGAAGGGACTGGAAGTTAGTGTGCCTAGCCTATGAGTGGCTGGGTACGTTACAGATTGGTATTAGAGCCACAAGTTGAGACACCATGCCATAATGGGCTAGATAGTTTAGACAAGATCTCATGGTTGAGATCGAGTTAGTACCTTGAAGTCGTGAAGCTCGAGAGGAATAGCATTGTAGGGATCGCACAAAAGCCAGAGAATCAAATATCCTTAATAAGGGATTGAACGATTGTGACCGTCCCTTTCGAATTTGGGAACGATTTCCACCGTGGGATCAAGTTTAGATTTGGATCATTGGATCTGTTCAAGAGAAGAAAGATCATTCGTAGCCATCAAATCTGGAGAAGGTATGGGTTCGTTAAGCAGCGGATTCCTTCGGACTTCCTTGCTTCGACAAATGTTAAGTCTTTGATGAAAAAGAGGTAAAATCCCCGAAGCTCCGAAATCTCGGAGTGAATCTACACCGTAGATCACTGGAAGGAGTACTTAACCTTTGGATTTGTCCAAGGAAATATCTGGAACATTGGATCATGCATAGATTAGGAGGTGAGGCACAATGGAGAAGATCAATTCCCATCCATCAGATCTACATGCGGGGGAGCGTGAGTCGTAGATCTCATGACAGGTCAAAGGTTCGTCACTCTAGGATAAGTGATTCCTTAAGCTGTCAGGAAGAAAATCTCCCAAAGTCCTGAAATCCGGAGCAAATCATGACCGTCCATTGTCTGGGACATGTGTCTACATATTATCAAGTATTCGACATTCGAGAGTTTTAGTCCTTATGTCACTTGGAGAATTTTTCTTCGAATTCCCAAAGTCCAAAGTCAATCTGGGCTGTTTGTGGTTAGGGGACACATGTTCACAGATTAACGATTTTTCAGAAGTTCGACGTTCATAGGAATTGTTGGATGGAGTTGAAAAATCCTTCAAAGCCCGAAGCCTCGAAGTGCTGGAGTCCCGAAACTTTGGAGAAGCACAGTTTGGAAGTTCCTCGGTTCAAGAGATTTGTAATGTTATGTGGTGAACTCCCATGAAGCCCGAAGTCCCGAAGCTTCGGAGAGTGATAGACCGAGAGTCCACCAGTTATAAGTTTGAGATTTTTGAGGTGTATGGTAGAAGAAACTTCCGAAGCCCGAAGTAGCCAAAGTCAAGGAGCGTCGGAGTGAAATGATATGCTGACATCACCGAGGGTGACGTGGGCCCACCTCATGCATGCCACATGTCATTTTGTTTCATGATGTTCACATACCTTTTGTGCCAATTATGACTTGACACGTGCCACTTGTAGAATGGGCCACGTGTCATATCCGTAATTTTTCCACGTATTACCCCTGCTGCATAGTTGTTGATGCGACTTCGGAAGTTCGGATATTCGACACCCGATGATAAGGGAGCATGTTTTTGTGAGAACCTCCGAAGCACAAAGCTTCAGTGCACTTCTTCTCCAGTTCGACATTCGGAAAATATGAAGTGTGATGAAGGTGAAACCCCCCAAGCCCCGATGTACCGAAGCTCCGGATAAGCACCTTCCGCTAAGTGCTTGGTCACGACCCTTCGTCCTATGAGACTTCAGTCAAATTAAAAGGGGGGTCAGTGACTGAATTGTATTTTTCAAAGACAAAAAAGCGCTAAGGAAGGGCTAAGCCCGTAGTTTCGAGCTATGGTCATCCGGGGAAGGGGTTCGAAGGAAGTTCCTGTGAAAAATTGAATCCTATATCGGCCTAAGGATAAAATGGAAGTGCTATATGATGCAGACTGATATATATATATATTCTTCATGAATTGAAAGGACCTGTAACATTGTTTGGAAAATTTTGTTCATCATATGCTTAACTCAGACAAAATGGTCACTTCTAAATTGTTGACGATTAAAATTGTAACAATGAATTCCACCTGCAAAGTATTGCTAAAGACCTATTATTTAAATGTGCTAATAATATAATACTAGTAGGTGGGACTCCCTTGTAGACTAGAGGCGCAAGGATAGACATATCACACATTTTTTGTTGTTGTTGTTTCGATGCTGCCTACACGGCCCTACATGGTTGACAATGCAGTCTTGGTTTCATTTTGACATAGTAATAGGTGGATGATGCATTTTATGGAATGCTTCTTGTGATCCAAAACATTTTTATTGTTATGATGGGCATGTATTTACAGTTTCTATGATTTAACCATGTCACTAATGATTGTGATCGATCACCTAGCCACATATATGCAAGATATATATTAGTGATAAAATAATCAAAACAAAGAAAGAAAAACCTATGAAAAAATCCTAAAGGGAAAGAAGCTATGTTTGAGCCATGATAAAGGGTTATATGCAAATGGAAAAGTAAAAGGATGTTAGTGTTAGTCCTAACTATTATTCTATGGTTGGTTAGTGGGCTATGCAAATTTCATTAGATTTGAATTGGACGCATATATCATTGCAATATGTATGATGGCATAGAATTGTGGCAAGGGTTAACGTGTAAATGATATTGGGTCTCACACTATGCAAACGATATCGTCACAGATTTCAAATGGTTGGGCATTGAATACATGGTTTAATTGATTGGTGAATGTTTGGCTATCTCATACTTTGAATTGAATAGGCCAGGAGATGGAAGTGACGTGCATTTACTACACATCACTCCATTCTCCCCCTCTCGGTCATCACCCTAGCATTGTTCCTTGTTGCATTTTCGTTCTATTGGTTGTGAAGCTCCGCATTTCAGGCTCTTGGAAAGAAGAAGGCTCGACCAACTCACCCTTTTAAGCGTTTTTCTACAGGTATGATTCTCTTTCTCTCCATCCATGAAATATTCTCTGTTATATGAACAAATAATGGCTCAATGATGCTTGGATTCTGTGTGTTCCTGAGAATTTCAACTCTGTAAATGCGTGTTATATCTCTCTGTGATGACTGCAAAATGTTTCAGATTGCAAGCAAAAGAATTGGGTTTTGTTTAAGTTGTGCATTGACTGGTTGCTCGGTCAGTTTAATATCGTGATGGGTCTTTGTGGATAATAAGTGAATGTGGTACATATCACTCTGTATTGATGGTAGAGGTTTTCTTTTTGTGTATTACCATCGGTTATTTAGTTCCCTCATAGTCATTATTGTAACCCTTCTCCAGTCACATTCAGATTGCCAATAGTTGTTGTGTTATTTCTTCAAACCCCGAGTCATGGTCGTTGGCTCATTCTTATTGTCTTTTCATCGAAGTATCCCAATATCTAGTCTTGGGGTGTCCATAAAATTAATATGTATTGTATGGTTGTGGGATGATACAATTTATATCTCGACGTTATGTCAAAAGGATGTATGCGTCCTCACTGGTATTTCTGTCAGGTTGTTTTTCTCTTAAGTAAATGGATATAGATGTTATATCTGTGTGTGTTATTTTAATAACTGTCACTGTTCAATTAGATTTCCCTCTCCTTTGCAAGTGTTAAACACAATATATGCATTGGGTTATTATCTTCCTACCTTTTCTCTCCTCGGGTGTTAATCATTGGTCTTGTCCAGGACTTGGAGTAATAAGGGGATTGTGTGGCTCATTGTTGTATCTTTTTCGAGGGTATTCTGCCTATGATTGATAAGTCTTAGAAGATCTCCAACTCTCTATGTTATGGTTAAAATATGAATGTGCTCTTACTGTCTCCCTGCATTTGATTGTGACAGACCCGATTGGATTTCCAACTGTCTTTGCTCCCTTCGGGCACCTTCTTGGTTGACAAATATGATTTTATTAGTGGAATGGTTATGGAGGTTTTTTGTTGAGTCTTTGTCTCATCTTTCTATGATAAAATTGGTTGAACAATTATAGGCACTTGCATACAGTCGAGAACTGTCTTCTTTCATTATGGTTTCACTCACTGTGTTTTTACTAGCATGGTCCTGATTGTAATTGGAAACACCTACGTGTTTTGCTAGGCCCGATTAGGGTTATGGCTAATTTTAAAAATGATGCCTATGTGTAATTGGTTATGTTCGCTTCATATATATTATTGGATCATCGTACAGATTACCAATGGTTTTAAAAGGAAGTTATATCAATAGTGATAAGGCTCAGGTTTTATGTTGATTGTTGTTTCGTTGCATGATCTCGTCGAATGATATGATGAATACTGTGTGTAATCAGACATATTTTGGAAGTTTGTTCGTATTTGAAAAAAGACCTGTGTATATTTTAATTAGGCCCAATTGTAAATTGGTAAACAATGGATGTTGATTATTATTGTGATGCACTGTGGACTATCAAGAATGGATGTTGAGCATATTGTTGTGCATTTTTTTATTATTTTAAAAAAAAAGGAAAGAAAAGAAAGAAAGGATCAACGCTTTGTTAAACAACACTGTTGAGTGGAGAGGTTGTTTTATTTATGAGTTATGATTGCATAGACTATTATGAATTGAGAAATTCTGCAAAATTTAAATATTGGGACAACAAACAGTTGGTACATAATTGCGAAACAATGAATATTGGTGCTTTTTGGATTAATTTTAATACAAAGTTATGATTATTGATTACTCAATTTGTTTTATGAACAATATCCATTAATTTCCCTGTCATTCTCTCACGTTTTCACACATTACGAATCCCATGACATTCCCAGATTCAATTTGCATGCCCTGTTCTTAAAATTAAATTATAATTAAATGGAAACTTTGTATTAAAACAATTAAAAGATGACACAGAGATGGGTTACAGTTGATATGTTTTGTTGTTGCAACACAATATATTGTTTAATGATTTGTTGAG
Source organism: Picea glauca (assembly GCA_000966675.3). NCBI lineage: Eukaryota > Viridiplantae > Streptophyta > Pinopsida > Pinales > Pinaceae > Picea > Picea glauca. The sequence continues at coordinate 248,153 of JZKD02S2207940.1, forward strand.
CAGTAATAATGATCTACTCCCTTTCATTTTACCACTTTTCCACTCATTTCAACCCCCTCAGATATCCCAGAACCCTTATTCACCCCCTCCTTATTGACAAGCATTAAATGATTTTATGGATTGGATTGCATGGGTCTGATGTGTTGTTGAGACAAACTTTGTTTCATATTTAAAGAGATGTCATGTATGGTTTGTTTAAGAAGCTAGTTGCTAATAAACATTGCATACAGGAATGAGCTTCTTCAACAGAGGAATCCATGGCCGAAATAAAAAGGGAAGAGGGAATTGGAACAGAGGCCCTAGAAGGCCAACATTTTCGATACATTTTGATGCAGATCCACAAGAGTTAAACCAACTCTTCCAAGCTATATTTTTCAACTGGATTGGATAAGGGGTAGTCCAACCTAGGATAGAAAGGCCCCAACATGTCCTTGGTATCCCAATTCCCCCTCATGTCTCATTACAAGCTGAAGTCCCTGAAAATGATGGATGGCAAGAGATTGTTCACCCAACAGTCTCTCGACATCGTGGCTTGCCCAATTTGTCTCTACCTGCTCCTCCTCCACTGGTTAACCCAATTGTCCAAATTTCCCCTGCACACTCACCTATACAGTCTTCTCATGAAAGAAAGAGACTAAAAAATGAAGCCCACCATACACATGATAAAGGAAAAGCTGATGCTACCCCCTCCTCTCCCTCAAGTGATTCAGCCAAATCCGTTTCATCCCGCATGCACTTGAGAGATGAATGCTCTCATGTTATCAATGACATCAACCCTAAAGGCTCCACACAACCTAAGGCTAATTAAAAGAATTCAAAGGGATACAACAAAAACAAAGGGAAAATTACCTCCCAAAGTGGAAAATATGGTTTTTGAGTATATTTATTTATTGAGTGTTGAGAACAATTTCCCGCTGAAATTTTTGGAAAACATACTATTTTTTGATATCTTGGATATTATATTTTTTTTGGATATGGTTTAAAATATCATTGATATTAATTTTCAAATTATGAGAATGATGATGGGAGCCACAAGGAGGGATGTGTTTGATTGATTGACTAGTTGTGTTTATTTTTATTAAGAAACTAAAGGGAGTCACAAGGGGTCCCACCTACTAGTTATTATTTATTAAAAACCCTTATTATTATTATATTAATTTTTCCCCTAAACTAAAAGTTAGTTGATTTTTAGTTTACTTAACTAAAAGAAGTAGTTGAAGTACTTCAACTAATTTTTATTGCTTAAAGGCAAAAAGAGAAGGAAGAACAAGGGGGAGAATAGAAGGAGAAAGCATACTAAGGTCTGCTCTTTAGTTTTATTGAGATAGTCTAGTTTTCATTCATTCTTTAATTCATTAAAAGCCTAATTCTCTTTTATGACAGCAGTGTCATATTGTAGACAACAAGATTCAAGGATGAATTACATCATTCAGACACTTGTTTTTCATAGGTGTTGATCTATCTTTGATAGTCTGTGTAGACTTGTCTGTTTATGAATTAAATTTCATGATTGATAAAGGATATTGAGCAGAGTCGAGTGGGCAACAATCTGTGGCAAGCTGATCCAACTTTTAAAGTTCAGTTTTTTACTTTCTCTCAGAAGTCCTTTTATATGGTTTTCATCGACGACATCTAAGTTTGACTTTGGTCCAAAATCCCTCAAGGATTTTTGTAAAGAGAACGATTCTTTTGATTCAGTGGAATGAAATAAGTGATTGACATTCTATATCATTTGTGTTAATTTGTGACTTGGTATTTTTTCTTTTGTCTCCACATTTACTTTTGCATCTGTTATATTCAGAAAATTCTATAAAAATATTGAATTTTACAACAAACTTTTATGTATAAAAAAAATCAGCCTAAGCCCTTGTAACTAATACTTGTGGATTAGGAAACAAATTTTGAGGCTATAAACATAGGGTGATATTCCTGTCTATCTTGCCTTAGCCAAGAAATATCTGAAAATGCTTGAGTAAGATTATTTCATATCGTTTTCCTAAACATTTATTTGGCGACCATACTGGGGAGATCTTCCATATCTCTCTGGTTGATTTTTATGCTTGATTATCATTGAATATATCTACTTTTCTGATATTGATTCCTTGACTGTTTCATTTCTTAATGATTGTTCCTATTGCAAGGCAACCTAATATTGAGCCTGGTCTTCAAGATTAGACCAACATTTTTTTAAACTTGTTTAATACCATCTTAGATACCGCTAATACCGGGGTTGAGCTTAATCTCTCATGGGAAGCAATTGAACAAGACATAAGTGCCCAAGAATGTTGGGAAGATAGGCAAAGACAACTTAGGAATCAACCATAGCTTTCTTTTTCCTTCAGTTTTGATCTTCTTTTCATGTCCTTAAACCCTCATTTTTCTAGGAGAAGAAGAGGTTTATCACTGGAAATTAATCCTATTGCTGAAATAGGAATAAGGAATGTTGTGTTATCAACCCAACAAAGTTATCTAAGGAGAACCTTGTCTGATTCATCTAGTTTGTCTTTCTCTCCCTTACCTATCATTCACAAGATGTCATCTAGTAGTGGCTTTGGTGGTACTGGAGGTGCTTCTTCATCTCAATCTTCAGCTTCGTCAGTGATTGGTAGCTTATATAGTCACCAAGTCCCTGTCCAATCTACCACAAAACCTGCCAAAATCATTAAAAAGTATGGGATTTTTCAGTTTGAAGAAGATGCTACAACCACCCCGTGGCATGTTTCCTCCTCTCTTAACCTGGCACCTACTACTCGTCCACTTCCTAAATTCAAAGAGAATCTCCCTAGGTTTTCAGGGAATAACACTGCCACTATGAATGAACACTTGGTGGCATTTTCTAATGCCTGTTACAACATAGGATCCAATGACAATGATACTTGTATGCGCTTATTTGTGAATTTCCTTGAAGGGAAGGCCGTGGCTGATTTGTTCGATCTCCCTCCTAAGATTTTATCTACTTGGGAGGAGTTAGTATATTGGTTCAAATATACCTATGGGCAATCCAAAATCCCAACCGAGTAGTTACAGGAGTACAATAACATTTCTTATAAGGATGGTGAGACTATCAAGTCCTTCAACTTGTGTATCACCAAATTATACAATCAAATCCCTGAACTCATTCGACCTCAGAACCAAGCCGCTTTCATGTATTATTATAATGAATTACCTTCCCCTTATCATCATAGGATTGAGGAAAAATCCATTGATAACCTTGACTCCACTCTGCATATTTGTTTAGAGTATGAAGAACAGCTTGAAAGAACATGTCTTCCTAAAGGAGACTCAGTTAAACAGATAGACATGTTCACCCTCTTACAACTTGTACAAGACATGAATAATCGAATGATAGTGTATGAGAGGAAAGGAAATGTCTCCTCTCTTACCCCTGGAGCTTTATCTTTATCTGCACCCCCCTTCAGAAGTCCAAATGAAAATAATTTTCAGCCTAAAGCTATCATGCCTCGTAGTTGGTGTAACTTTTGCGAGAAACACCACGAGGAAAGTACATGTGAGGTAAAGAAGAATGCCAGAGATAAAATCTTTGGTAAGTGACATGAAACTACCATTGTTTTCCTGTTATCGCACAGTTTGTAGCTAGGAGCAGAGGCTATAAAGTAGAAGGCCAAACTGGCGTAACAGGGACCTACCCCACCCAATGTCACCACAATGGGGAGGTCCTTTCTATTTAGGGAGGCTAAGCCCAAGGGAGACGTCCCTGG
>JZKD02S2207940.1:251921-263218 GCA_000966675.3 Picea glauca
TCTAAGTTCAATATATGAGCAAATACAACAGTAAATATTGACGAAGTCAATGTTTGCAATAATGACAATGGCAATATAATGTTACTTGTCAATAAATACTAGAACAATATAGCATACAATGAGTATAATCAATCCTTGAATCAAATCAATGCATTAAACATCATTCAATTGCTCACATATGATAGATTGTTGCGTCAAGATGAAATATCCTAGGGGTGACATCAGCTTTTAGGGTTAGTTGTTAGTTAGGGTTTCAAATTTATAAGGTTTTGAAAGTTTGTTTAGTCACTATCACTTCAACGCTAGAGKCTAAGGATYAGTGCCTAAGGGTTAATGGAGTCAATAAGTGATGGACGCAAGAGTTGAAGGGTAAAATTTTTCTAAGGACTAGAGGGTAGGTTTTCAAGGTGCTGCTAAAGCAGGGCCTTAAAAGTAGAAAACCTAAGAGAGAGAGATTCACTTGGTGTTGCAAAGGCAAGGCCTTGTGCTCTCTCCTCTTTCCCGACAAACGACTAGCACAATAAGGAAAATTTAACCAAGACAAGAGGTTTTGATGAGGGAGGCGTTGCTAAAACAAGGTCTGTCAACAAACCCTAGAAAGGTACGACCCTAGTGTAGTAATCCTAGGCTAGGGATGTCTTACTCTTCTTGGCTTCAAAAAAGATACAACTAGCATAAAGAATCAATAAAACAAGTGTAGCTAACGCTAGGCTCTATTTTCTTATTCAATGGTTTAAGGTCTCTTTGTCAAGGGACATGAGACAACAACCTCCTTGTGTGGTTGGCCCCTAGGGTTTTGATTCAACAATATATAAGTAATATGCAAGAGATTTAAACTACAACCATTCAAAGAGAAGTTTTGTAGGAAAAACACTTACATTTCATGAAGAAATATCCAAGCAAACCCTAGTTGTAACACCTTCCTTCCAAAGAAACACCATAAATGCCAAGAAAACTCTTCCTTCAAAAGTTGCGCCTCACTATTTCAGCCAAAAACCCCAATAGGGCACTAAAAATCAGATCTCACTTGATGAGTGAGTTGTGTTATGTTAAAAATGAGGGAAAACCTCCTCAATTTATATCATCCAATGACCCTTAATTAAAAATTAGGTCATTAAAACAACCGATAAGGATGACTACTAAAAATCATATTGTTTTTACATTTAACTGCTAAATAAAAGCCTAAATGAGCAGTAAGCAGGACGTCTAGCCCCTCTGAGGGAGACGTTGGCCCTTTTTAGGGAAAAACTCAGCACTAGAAGGCTAATGTTGGCCCTATCTGGGCCTCCAAACTCTGCCACACGTGCCAAACTGCCTTGTAAAGCTGCCACACGCTGGAGGTGACGTCAAGGATCTCTGGAGGACATCTTGGTCAACAGAGGGATGCGTTCCACCTGCAGTTGGTCAACCCCCTAGGGCTGGGCTCAGCCAAGGCGTCCTGGATGAAAACATCCTTATTTTTCTCTCGTGCAAATGATCGATCAGTCACTGTCCTATCTCTGCCCCTGATGAGGTCCCAACAACCATCTGATGGGCTCTTCAGCCCCATGGAGGTCCAAATTGATCATCTCCCCATGTGTACCGGTCCACCTGGTACCTGTCCATCGGGTATGGTCCTGCACATCAAAAATTTCACCCTCCATGGGCTCATTAGTCCTCGGGATCATAGCAATGCCAATCATATTTCATCATTAATTTTATCAAATGCACACATAAGACTTCTTAGCATATCATCTAACAACTCAAAGACATTACACTGACCTACTATACAAAGATGAAGAAAAAGACAAGGTAACCTATTGGGCCAGCATCCATAAGAAAAGGAAAGTTCCCAAAGGATATCATCCAAGCCATGTAATACATGGTGGTGTGGTCTAAGGATGCCCATACATAGTGAAAACCAGGGGTGGATATTATTCGTGGGTGCCTTTGTAGGAGGTGAGTTGCACCTGTCATGGATGCAATTCTTTCCAATCCCTTTATTGCCTTTATTCCTTCTTTTTATTTCAAGTTCTAACTAGAGGACACTGCCTTGGCGTGGTGACCAGAGCTGATAATGTTACCCATGAGTATTTTCACAGAAATGATAAGGCTGGATCGTGATGAGACCCCCTTTCCCTTGGCCATGCAACCAAGGGTCACTGCCCTGGTGTGGTAACCAGATAATGGCAGTGTCATACTGCTAGATACCTATGAACATAATGGGCTGGCTCGTGATGAGACCCCCCATCTTCTTGGCTAGGTCTTGTTTTATTATTTTTCTTCGGGTCCCTCTTGTTTCTTATCGAGAGGCTTTTTATTGCCTTCTCGGGGATCCCTGGGCGAGGCATCTCTAGGTTTTATTTCCTATGGCTTTTATCTTTTACCAAATGCTTTTACCTCCTGGGCCTTTAGCCCCTTCTTCCCACAGGATAAAGTGTAACCCCACAATAGGTCATCCTAATGCCCGGACTAGGGGAGTGGGAGAGATGGATAGGAGACAAAATGTAAAATGATAATATGGTGGGAGCAAGCGATGTCTCTTCTAAATCCCCCCTGGTGGCTGACAAAAACCTATGGATACAAGCTTGCTAGGGCACCCCGTTAATCCCCCCAACCATGGTCAAGTGGGTTAGTGTAAGATCCCTGGACCAATTACCTCATGGAGCAAGAGTCTTCTTCGATGCAAGTCCAAGCCGAAGGTGATGGATGTTGCTGCTGCTGACAGGACAGGTCTGATGAAGAAGAAGAAGGATGGGCCCTCCAGGGCCATGCTCAGGTCAATCCTGCTCTTGGTACTCCATGTCTAGGACCTGTGGGCCTCGAGACATGATCTCCTAGCTATCCCTAGAAATCAGGGATAACATGTCCTAGACTTTGCAGAGCCATAATATGTCATGATCATAAATACTATAAATAAATCCTATGCTCCCAAAAGAAAATATGATCCTCCCCACACTTCTTCTAGCCCAATCTCATCCTCACCAGTTGCTACTGTTCAGGTTCTTAAGGCTCTTGATAGTCAAGGAACTACCTCCCCTCTCCCCTCGTCCAAATACAACATTCTAAATCAGTTGGCGAACATCAAAGCAGATGCACCCCTACTGGACATGGTTGTTGTCCCTGAACACCAGAAGCATCTAAAAAATTTCATGGAAGGAAAATATTTCGTTGTAGCCAACCTCTCTGAAGAGATAGATGAAGAGGATTCGTCTGTAAATAAAGTAGGTGTACATAACTTTAGATACTCTGTAAAAAAACCGCCCTTTTATATTTCTGTAAAGATTATGGATAAGATTTCCCATTGTTGCCTCATTAACGACGGTTCAGGCCCAAGTGTAATGTCAAATATTATTATGGAAGAGGTAGGATTGTCTTGTACAAATGAAAATGCCAAAAGCATGTTCTCTTATAATAGTCTACAAAAAATGACCATAGGTGAAATCAAGGATGTGACCTTGGTTTTGTGTGTGCACTTTGAAATAAGGACAACCCTTAATATTCAGGTAATTGATATGCCAGTAAGTAACTACTCGATCATCCTAGGAAGATATTGACAAGCTTTGATAGGTGGATACCTCTCACTCGACGGGACACACTTATCCATTCCTCAGAATGGTAAGAACATCATAGTCCTCAAAGAGGGAATAATTTCACCTTACATAGAAAGTGTCCCACAACCTAATGTAAATTATATTGAGGAGGACCTAGGAGTGTAATCCATCTTTTCTGAGGAGGACAACACTACCTTGGAACAAATCGATTTAGATGACGAGATGTGGCATATGCACTTTGATGGTTCATGCTCCAATGAAGGAAACAAAGTTGGTATTATATTGTACTCTCCTGTGGGTAAAATTCATAACTTTTCCTATTGGTTAGAGTTTGCTTGCACAAACGATGTCACTGAATTCATAACATTACTGTTAGGCATTGAAAATGCCTATAATCTGGGTTGTGGTCACCTTACAGTTTTTGGGGATTTCGAACTTGTTGTAAACCTTGTACGTAAGATATACTCTCCTAGCAACAAGTTGATGAAACACTACACCCAAACTGTTTGGGCACTTATCTTGAATCTACTATCTTTCAACATCACTCATGTTAAAAGGGAATTGAACTCAATTGCTGATCGATTAGCTATTTTTGCAGCCTATCCTAATAGAAAACTACTGCCACAAAGACCTGATTGTACTTTTCAATCTCTGTATCGTCCACATATACCTGACAATATAGAGTCATTGCAGGTGTTCCCTAGTGACGAGAGAATTTGTGCTTTCATTCAAAATGGACCTTATAAGCCTAAGGAAATTATATCAATGGAAGATAACAAAATTCCTAAAGTCTTGACTCCTCTAGAAAGTTCATTTTCATCGAGTGATGTAGAAAACAAAGAGAAACATAAAGAAGAGGAGTCAAAAAAGAAAGTGGGTGAAACCATTTCATTGAACATTGGAGCACCCGAGTCTCCAAAGAATGTTAAAATAGGTACCTAATGTTCTGATGAATAAAAATTGAAGTTCTCCATACTGTTTGGTGAATTTCAAGATGTTTTTTCTTGGTCTTATGAGGATATTCATGGTTTTGATCCTGCTCTTATACAACATGCCATTCCTATCAAGGAGGGCATAAAACCAGTGAGGCAAAAACAAAGACCCATTAACCTTGCACTGGAAGCAACTATTCGAAAGGAGTTGGAAAAACTCTTGAACACTGGGATCATCTTTTCGGTTAAGTATTTAGAATGGGTTTCTAATTTGGTTCCCGTTCGGAAAACAACTGGTCAAATCATTTTATGCATAGATTTTCATGCATTGTATCGGGCTAGTATAAAAGATCACTTTCCTCTCCCTAACATGGAAATAATTTTGCAGCAGGTTGCAGGGTCACAGATGATGTCCTTACTTGACAATTTTTTTGGTTACAATCAAATCAAGGTAAAAAGGGAAGATAAATATAAAACCAGTTTTGTTACTCATTGGGGCACTTTTGCTTATGAACATATGCCTTTTGGCTTATCTAATGTAGGTGCCAATTTTCAAAGATCTATGAAAACAACTTTTGATGATTTGATCGACAAGATTATTTATATCTATCTTGATGACTTAACTGTGTACTCTAAAAACCGATCAGATCATTTTGGTCATCTTAAAAGAGTTCTCATGCGATGCTGAAAATTTGGCATTTCTCTAAATCCTTCTAAGTCTATTTTTGAAGTTACCAAGGGAAATCTCCTTGGACACGTTGTCTCCTATTCAGGAATAAGAATTGATCCTGAAAGGATTGCTACCATCCTAAATCTACTTGCTCCCACTTCTAAGAAGGAGGTAGAAGCTTTTATGAGGGTTATTAACTTTGTCCGTAGGTTTGTTCCTGATTTTTCTGTAATGGACAAGCCAATTCATAATCTTCTTAAGAAAGATCATTCATTTTGTTGGACAAATGATGTCGAAAATGATTTTGTAGGAATCAAGAAAGCAATCAGTTCCACACCAGTTCTGGCGAAGTCGGATTTTGACAAGGAATTTATGATATATACTAATTCCATAGAGGAAGCATTTTCTTCTATCCTCGTGCAAGGTGATGACCAAGGTAACGAAAAACCAGTGGATTACATGAGTCAAAGATTGTTTGATGATGAGTTTAAATATTCTTTTATTGGAAAACATGCTTTCTCTCTTGTTAAAGCTACTGAAAAATTTCTCCACTTCATCTTAGGTAAGCACATGTTTGTAAAAGTCCCTTTACCCACTGTCAAGTTTTTGCTCTCACAGACTTATCTTTCAGGGAAGCTTGCACATTGGCTTTCCATGATCCAGGAACATGATTTAACTATCGTGACTTCTAACACTACCAAGGGACATGACTTATCCCTTCACTTAACTCCGCATGATGAAACTAGTGAAGAAATTGATGAACATGATAGTTCTCTATCAACACTTTTCTACATCGATAACCAAATCCTTCCTGTGTCTCAACATCCTTGGTATAAAAAATTGGTTTACTATTTGCAAAATAAAATATGTCTAGATAACTTAGACACTCATCAAAGAAGAAGGTTTTCTCTTGAATCTACTAGAGACGTCATTATAGGAGACTTATTGTTTAGAATATCTATTGATGGTATGTTTCTTCACTATGTAAACAACGAGGAAGCACAAAAACTGTTGCAAGAAACTCATGGTTCTCCAAATTCTGTTATTCACGTAGGAGGTCATTTTTCTGCTAAAACCATTGCTTTTAAGATTATCATAAAATGATACTATTGGCCTTCAATCTTTTGTGATTCTTATGTTTCTTCGAGATCTTGTGACAAGTGCCAGAAATTTGTTGGGAAAGAATGCATTTCAGCCATGTCATTACAACCTGTCCTCCTGGACTTTCCTTTTTCAAAGTGGGGTTTGGACTTTATTGGTCCTATTAATCCTTCATCTTCAGCAGGACAAGTCTTTATCTTGACATCCGCAGACTATTTTACAAAATGGGATGAAGTTGTCCCACTTAAACATTCGATAGATGAATAGGTGATTTCTTTCCTTGAAAATACAATTTTTTCCAGATTTTGTCTTCCTTTGGAAATTATTACAGATAATGGTCCCACTTTTATTTCTGCTAAGTTGATCCAATTTTTAGATAAGTTGGGGGTTACACATTTTACCTCATAATCTTATTTCCACCAAGTAAATGGGTAGGCTGAGTCTACCAACAAGAATTTGGTGAGAATTATCAAAAGGCTCATCGAAGATAAGCCTTGTTAATGGCACACTCTCCTCACTTACACCCTTTGGGAAGATCGAACTACCACCAAGGTGAGCACTGGTTACACTCCTTTCCAGCTTGTTTATGGTCAAGAAGTCATTCTGCATACTGAGCTGGAACTTTCCTCCTTAAGGTTAATGTTAGAGGTTGAATAATTAAATTCTTATGATGTTTCTCAAAGAATGAATGCACTCCTCGCTTTAGAGAAGAAAAGGGCGTTTTCCTTGGGTAATATAAAGAGAAGACAACAAACTGATAAAAAATATTTCAACAAGAGTGTCAAAGATGTCAAATTTAAATTCAATGAGAAGGTACTATTGTGGGATTAATCTCATGCTGATAGAGGAAGACATTCAAAGTTTCAAAAATTATGTCTAGGTCTTTTCAAGATCACTTTTGTCCTGGGTGCAAATTCTTATATTCTAAAGGATTTACATGAGCAATTTTTTTCCTACAACACTAATGGTTCCCACTTAAAACATTGCGTGGAACCAACTTGAAGAGTTTCATATTGTTTGGATTGTTTCTGTATTTTAGTAGTTTTTCATTCTTCTTTCATATTAGTAGTTTTACATTTCTGCTATTTTCATTTTATGTCATTTCATTTCTGCTCATTTCAATTTTGTTGTTTCATTTCTGTTATGACATTTCTTTCTTTTTGTTCTTTTGACTTCAATTTTTGTCAAAAATAAAATGTTGGATCAGTTTTTCCACAACGACACATCTGCAAAGTATTGTTAAAAAATAACAATCAAGATTACACGGTTGTTATGATATTCCCCCTGAAGACATCATTTAATTTGTTATCTTCTTTCACTGCTGTTTTATGAGATAGTTGGTTATATCTCGCTTCTGCTTTCTATTTCTTCATCCATTTCAAGATTCAAAAGAGAAAGTTCATAAAATTTTTCTTCTTGAAGTCAAGAGAAAATTTTAGTTGAATGATTATGCTTATAGGGATAAACCCCCTCATACTTAACACTTCCATGAGTTATTCCCAAATTCTTGGTCATTTTTCCATTAAATCCACTCAGCCCCCCTGTTGCATAATCATTCTGATTTATATCTTCTTGATATGATGTTACCTGGTCTACGAAACTAGACATTCCGAGTTCTTAATCCGCTGTAAACATATTTCCTTGTGGAGTCGCCCGTTTGTTGTCGATTAAAATCTTAACAATGAATTTCGCCCGCAAAGTATTGCTAAAGCCCTATTATTTAACTATGCTAATAATATAATACTAGTAGGTGGGACCCCCTTGTATACTAGAGGTGCAAGGATAGACATGTCACACATTTTTTGTTGTTGTTGTTTTGATGCTACCTACACAGTCCTACATGGTTGACAATGCAATCTTGGTTTCATTTTGACATAGTAACAGGTGGATGATGCATTTTATGGAATTTTTCTTGCGATCCAAAACATTTTTATTGTTATGATGGGAATGTATTTACAGTTTCTATGATTTAACCATGTCACTAATCACAGTGATCGATCACCTAGCCACATATATGCAAGAGATATTGTTACGAGGGAAAAACTCTCTATGGCTAAGGGTAAACCACAACATACATGTATGACTGCATAAATCAACTCAATTCCATTGTATGCTCTATAAACTAATGTGCAATATAAGAAAGAGGCCTACCTCGATCCAACGTTTGATGATGTTCCACTGTTGAGCACTTCGACCCAAAAATTTATACCTGCAATAAGTTCTCAAAAAACAAGCAAAGCAATCATATAGTGATAATGTAAAGGGGTTATCACATTAGATAGCATAATCCATTAATAAACATTACAAACACGCCCATGGATAATAATCATATATTTTCATGATACCAATAGGACGGGAAATGAGTATTTCTATTAATAATTGATCAATAGAAGTGTCAACATTATAGACTTCCGTGTCGGCATGGTTCGAAACCAAGGAACCAAGTTCCTTCCAACTGGGCCTCCACTACTTCAATCCTCCACCAAAGGCAAGCTCAAAGGAGAGAGACAATGAGGTTCTCTCAACAATAGGGAAATAGCTTGGGGGTTGAAAATTGTGTTTAGACTTGAGGGACAAAAGGATGCAGACTCAATATGAAGTAATTTCTCCAGAGTAACTTTTCTCTCAAAGTTGAATGCTTTCTCCTCTTTTCCATAGCTTGAAATTGTGCTCTTATAACCTTCACAATGCAACTGAAAGGCCGAGTCAGAACGTTTCCAGTATATGGAAGGCCAAGGATCAGAGATCTCTTGTCATGACATGGAAACCCAACTCCATTTTTGTATTTTCTGGCACAAATCCTGATGTACACGAGCTGTAGTGGAGCAGGCTATGTATATGCTTTTTGTATAGTTGATAGGGCACATATATGTGGAAAACTGTTTATTTTTAGCTCTGGATTTATCAAAAAGGGATGATAAGTCTGCATAGGGAAATGGAAAAAGGCCCTTTGTGAAAGATAACAATGGTGAGGCAAATCTTGCTATAACAAATGCCCCCTAATGTGTGAGATCAGAGGAGTATCTGCGATGGCCAAAATACATTATAAATAACCTAGGAGTGGAGTGTTAGAGAACCAGTTGGATGAACTCGATGGCTCATTACATTATTTACTGACTTTGAAAACATGGATGCCAAGAATACAATGCAGATCCATGCGGAAAATATACTAAATAAGTGTCTGTGGCCATGAATAGGTAGATATGATTGCGGTTATACGCCAAAAGTTATCATAGTCACGAACAAGGCCCAGTGAAACTTGTCTCAAAATCAATCTGAAGATATCTGTATACCATGGAGTACAATCTGATCTCCCATGATCACTAAAGTCGAACAGGTGTTGGTCCAATGGAAGGGAATCAACAACTCAGGAAAGTTGTGGCCACATAGTGATGTCTTCAAGTATTCTACACTATCCACCAAGGGTGCAAGTCTACATCATGTGAATAAAGGAGTTGAGGTTGAACATAATGAGACATCATTTGATTACTGGTCATTGAGGTATACCATTAACAAATGCGAGACAACCTACCAATAATGAAAGTAGGTATCAAGGCACCGAGTACATTCCTACAAGTGTGAATAAATGATTCGATGTCGAACACTTGATAAATCCATTGATCAAGAGACATTGATGTATTCCCATCTGTCAATGGTGAGAGAGCCTACCACTAATGACTGCAAGCCTCAAGGTACTCATAAAACTCTAGGTCCCATATCCAGAATAAATGAGCTGAAGTCGATGGAAAGAGACCTGCTGAAAGGAGAGCATTAAGGCATATCTCATCAGTCAACATGAGGAACAAAGAAGGAACTTCATGATTTTGGTGGAGATCGAACAAAGAACATGTTCACGAACCAACGACCCTGTGTGTCTTTCACATGTATCAAATGCAAACGGTACATGAAAAAGACCCTCTAAATAACATCCAATGATGAAAACCACTGACAAAGGTGAGGAAACCATCAATACGACTAATGACATCCAAGACACTACACGAATCCCAAAGTGTGAATAGATGTCTTGCTGTCGAACACAAGGGAAACCACTAAGTCAATGACCAATGATGAAATGTCGATTGCTAGGTTCAAGGTGACCTATCGATGATGCAAGTAGGACCAGGGTGCATGATAAGACCATAGTATCATGTGATTCTGAGACAAACTAAGGGTATGGCCGACATGCAAAGTCAAGATTTCTGAGGAGTGGCCGATGAAGGTTGTGAGACTTCATTTGAACAAGAGCATGAGACATATGGTGGACTCTGGTAGAATAGAATCAATGATGTGACTATTATATGCAAGAGGCATGAATGATGTTCTCTATAGGGACTGGAAGAGTAACCAGTCGGTAGAGAAAACTCTGTAACGAGATTAGCTTCCTAAGGCCATGCTAAACCCAAAATTTTGATGACACAAGGACTCAATTGTAACGACCCTAGTTGGATAAATGTTTAAGAAATTATAAAGTAAAACTAATTAGGGGATTCATTGTGTTAACAAGGTATTAATTAAACAAAGATGATTTAATGATATTAATTAAGTAAGTTATTAATTAATTAAAGGTTATAATTGTGAATAATTAATTAATAATTTAACTACAAATTACATTTAATAACATGAGTAATAGATTTAATAGATTAATAAGATATATTATAAAAAGGTTACGTACCCAACAAGGGATAACCTATTAATCCCGAGAGGATAAAATATTAAAGGAAGGGATAAGGGGCATTTATGGGGAGGTAGGTAAGGAAGTAAAATGAAAGTCGGTGAAGGAGGGATAAGGAAGGGATGAGTTTGACGGGAGGATTATTCGACAGAGGTTGGGGATGGATTTTGGGAGCTCTAGGATTTGCAGAGAGGGAGGTGAAATTTTGTGAGTGGGATTGATACAATGCACTGGAGTTCCTAGGGGTTTTGGGCACGGGGGTCAGGATATCCGTTGATATCCTGGAGCTAGGGAGCTACCTAGTTGGCAGGGAGGAACGGATTTGGGAAGTGTTCATAAGAGATCAAGGAGGCAAGCTGCGGACAAAAGGAGGGATAATAGCATCAGGT
>JZKD02S2207940.1:272961-285220 GCA_000966675.3 Picea glauca
ATTAATTTTATTAAAAGATTAATAAAATATTAGTTAGGTTTGAGTAATATAGGGCTAAGTATAAATTTAAATGGAGTCCATGGGATTTGAACCCCGAACCTCCCCACCGTGCAAAGCTTTGACAATGGCCGCCCTACCAACGCGCCATGCGTTGTTTCTTTTACAAATAATTTCAGATTTAAATACTTTAATTGTCATACCCAAGACCACATGCCAAGCTATCAAGCGCCTTTTAGAGCCATACAGGTCGCATGCCAAGCTATCAAGCACCAAATACATAAATGGAGGAGCCCACAAAGGGACGTATGTGCTCAACGCGGCGTCTTAATAAGAACACTAACGCCGAAAGGTACATAGCGCCGGTGAACGCCGAAACGTGGCTGGCAGTTGTGGACGATTATTCAGTTGCCGCAGTTTAATCGTATTAAATATTAAACGTGGTAATTACATAACCTTACATCATTTTTTTTAATGTGATTAGGTAAACGTTTAAAAAAAAATAAAACATGCTAACGAATGTTATGATAAATGCAAGAAAGTTATGAACGATAAATGTGACCCATTGATTTTGGAGGAGGACTAATAATATGCCATCATCTTCAATGCATAACCATCAGATAATGGTTTAAGGTTAAATAAGATTAAAAGATCATTAATTATGCCCATTTTCAATAGGTGTACGCCTTTTGGCATAAATTAATAAACATAAGGTCGAAAGTCATTTTAATCAAGTTGTAAGCGAAAAGTTAAAAGGGATTAGACTAGGACAAGCGGGAAAGAAGCGACATATGTACTAGGAGAGTAAGCATAGGAAGTGGTGAGTGAGGCACAAGGCTAACGTAGCTACATGGAAAGGAAACCAATAGTTCTTTCGTAGGGGCGAAGAAATCAATCTTAGACGCTTAATCCTAACCCTAACCTAGCCAATCCCCTAATGGAGTAATGTCTGTTTACAGACAAGTAAAGAAAAATTACGCCTAACCCTGTTTCTAGTTTGAGTAGAACCAATTTGAAACATCCTGGAACTCACCCTGACAACTTTGGTGGATGCAGGTCAAAGAATACATGATGGTCAAGACTCAAGGGAGTCGACGCAGGGGAGCGTCGTCGCAAGCACCGCCAACACCGCCAGCGCCACCACCACCATCGCCCGAACTAGCAATGATGAAATGTCGATTGCTAGGTTCAAGGTGACCTATCGATGATGCAAGTAGGACCAGGGTGCATGATAAGACCATAGTATCATGTGATTCTGAGACAAACTAAGGGTATGGCCGACATGCAAAGTCAAGATTTCTGAGGAGTGGCCGACGCAGGTTGTGAGACTTCATTTGAACAAGAGCATGAGACATATGGTGGACTTTGGTAGCATAGAATCAATGATGTGACTATTAGATGCAGGAGGCATGAATAATGTTCTCTATAGGGACTGGAAGAGTAACCAGTCAGTAGAGAAAACTCTGTAACAAGATTAGCTTCCTAAGGCCATGCTAAACCCAAAATTATGATGACATAAAGACTCAATAATTTTGTGCTCTGTTCAAAGGCGACATGACTGCTTCCAATTATAATATAGTACTCCCTTCTTGCCCATCTTTTTTTGTTTTTTCATAACAAATGAATGCTATGATACAGAGGAGGAAACGAGTGTCGCAAGTAAGCAAAACTAGTTCCAGCGGTGGAACGCACCTATGCTTAATGCAAGGAAATGCATGCGGGAGATGGACACTCGGGGTGATGTTTCCTACAGGGTATAGGGTGTCAAATTGCAAAGGATATAAACAAGGCTCTGCTTGGTTGAGGATGCAAAACTACATAGGCAATGATTTATAACGCAAAGCGAGAACAGACTAAAGGCTCAATACTACAAGCAAGGGCATGATATGCAATCACAACTTAACACCAAAAAATATCCATTTGTATGTCTTTTAGTCTATTTGGTGTGAAAAAGGGGAAAACTTGTGCCAAATAGATGTCTTTTCAAATCCAATTTATGAATGTGAAAAAGACAAGTTCACTCGACAATCTTTTCCATTTTTGATAACGAGTCAGAAAATAGCTTAACTAAGACTCATGACCTTTCAAATTTAGTTTAACGAGTGTGAAAAGGACAAATCACTCGACAATATTTTCGATTTTTAGACGAGTCGGAAAATATCTTAACTAAGACTCCTTTTTGGGATTTCGTGGGGAATAAGGCCGCATGTGAATGAATGAGAAATGAGGTTCATTATAAAGTCATGTATCAAGTTATAATGGACTCCCGGTCCTAAGGAAAAAACTCGGCATGGGAACCAAATCACAAAGGGGATCTAACTAGGGCACCCATGTTTGGTAAGTCTCTACCATTTATTAACGACACTACTTATAACATACAAAAGGTTTTGTGTTGCAACAAATGGGTTCGTACCTAAGGTGTAAAAAGGCGGTAGTCGAAGGATAATGCAAAAATGCATGATGGATTGGATACCTATCGTATATGCTAGGTTATGAAAATACCTGCCCGAGGTGATGAACGACCAATCATGACGTTGAAATACGCAAGAAAACTGAGTCAAAACTACAACAAACTAGCTCAAAACCACACTTGAATTAGTCCATTAGGTTAAAAAATAGCATGAAACTATATGAATTGGGTAAAAATGGCTTATAAATAGTAATTAAATAAAACATTATTGTATCATTTTGATTTTTACCCAAATAGTGTAATTTGGACCAAAACTACCTCCAAGATTCAAACGACGATTGCGGGAGCATCGGACAACAAAATCACGAACCGTCTGGATCAGGTAACTCTTCATCTCATCTTCTTGAAATTCAGTGGATTACATTTTTGAATTAGGTTCCAATTTTTTAGTTTTTGAGGACATAAATTAGGTTTTTCGGTGTACGTGGGTCTCCTTTGTTAAGGTTGCATGTACGACGAGGTATACACCTCTGTGTAAACCACAGGGAGCATGTATCAAGCCTTACACACAACTGTGTGCAAAGAAGGCCGCATATAGGTATGCAAATGGCCAAAAAAGGGTTTCTACCTGAAAAAAATGATTTTTTTTTGTAGGATGGTCCTGGAATGGAGAGAATGAGAGCACGAGGAGGTGGATGCAGCTATTGAATGAGATCCGAAGGCTCAAGCGGCTCTAAAAATATGTGGTTTGTACAAATTTTGGGCTCTCAAATGAATGAGGGCCCAAGTGAGGTTATTGGAGATGTTGGTGGGTTACTGGGACCCTGATAGCAAAAGCTTTATCCTCGATGGACAACCATTGAGGATCGAAGTAGAGGACATTTAATTCTTGACTGGTCTATCATGCTGAGGGGAGGTTATGAACCTCAAGTCACGCGGAGCAGGGAGTGGGATGAAGATCGAAGAGTATATCGATTCCCACTGTATAGCAGGGACTCCCAAGGTGGGAAGTCAAGTCCCCATTCGAGCAATAAGTAATCTCAGTTTGAAGATCATAGTGCTCATGCTTACCAAGATCATAGGTTTGGCCTCGTTGCATCAAACATCAAGAACACTTATGTTTTACACAGTAGAGTGTGCTAGATCCACTATGTATGACTGGTGTACCTCACTGCTGACCAATATGAAAGGTCAATTGACAGAGTGTAAACAAGGGAGTAAGTGAAACTTCGGGTTTGCCTCTATTATTTGCAGCTTCTTTTTCGAGTAGGTTCCAGGTCTGGGATCTAGAGTAGAGGTTCTTCCTAGAGGACCACGTGATCTAGCCATGGTATGATGGATCGAGGCCATGAGACGGCAAGGGGGAGGTAGTGTGACCACACCCTACAACGATGATTTTTTCTTTTGGTGGCAACGACAGATCATTGCGCTGGATGACTATCCCTATGCGGGGATTGATTTCCGAGGAGATCCTCATATGCCACTTCCACCAAGGGCCGCCTACGGTGATATAGGTAACAAAATTTTAAATATTTCATTTTTTTTGTATTTTTGTATTTAAGGAACAAAAATATTTTTGGAATGGTGTTTGAGTATTAAATAGACACTTGTGTAATCCTAGACATGGGTCTACGACGGCTAAAGGGATTCCTACGACATAGACATAGGAATGGAGGAGATGAGGCAGTGGGAGGAGAAGTAGAGAGAGTCCTACAAAACGTGTAGGGCAACCTGTCTCGTTTGACACAGACGATTCCTATGGTTCAGGTAGAGGATCTACCTGAAGCCATGCAGCGACAGGTGGTTGGTGTACCTATATCATGGGTACGACTCTTTCGGTGTCTCACAAATGATGTGGTTTGCTACCATGACACACATCCGGCGCCACAGGCGTAGATGTCGTGGGATATTTATACCGACTGTATATGTGTATTGAGGGTTTTAGCCCCAATTTTCTAATATAAACACCATATTTTGAAATATATAAAAAAGGGATCTTCAACTTTACTTATATCTTACAATGTGTACATTGATTTAATGGTTTTCTTTCTTTATTAATGTGACAAATGCCAATCTAAAACATAGTTAACATAGGCATCATATACATGATTAGAACTCCTAGGAATGTGATAATATGTAATAAAATCAAATTTTCGTTCTAAAAGATGTACCCATAGGAATCGATGGAGTAAAGTACGATCACGTACACGGTAACGATCGTTCAACTGACATACTACTAACTGGGAATCTAGGTGAACTTCTAAAGAGATAATTCCATGTGAGATAACATCATGCAAAAGTTCTATGACGATGCTATATTCAGCCACATTATTTGTGGATGGCCCTAGGCATGCGCCACCTGAAGACACCAGCAAACCCTCAGGTGAGTAAACCACCCAAGCGGTGGAAGCCAAGTTCCATGTATGACGACTGGATCCATCAACGAATCATAGGTACACTGAAGACTTTGTTGACATCTGCCAACAAAGGGAAAACTCGATAAACAAGCTAAAGACATAAGCAAAGGATAAAAGAGATGTATATACACTAAATTTACATTAGTATAAAAATAGTTCCACCCAAGCCTAGGGATAAAGCGTAGTACCTTTTCAAGTAGAGCCCATTTCTAGGCTCGGCCAAATTATTCTCTTCATAATATTCTAATTCGTAGGATCCTTTTTCTAGGACACGTCGCACGATGTAAGGACCGTGCCACATGGGTTTAAACTTGCTTGCCCCTAGCGGTTATTTGGCTTGATCATACAAGAGGACCAAGTCACCCTCGACATATAACCAGGGACAAGCAAACTTGTCATACTAAATATTGACACGTTTCTTGTTTTCCTTGATAGCCATAAAGGCATCTCGATGTTTCTCATCAAGACTCTCTAGGTGCACAAGGCGTTACTCTAAATCTGAAGTGTTAGGTAGGAGCTCTACTGCCAACTTGAGAGAAGGGATTTCACATTTAGTAGGAAGGATCGACTCCACATCGTGCACTAACCAAAAAGGGGAAAAGCCAGTGGCAGTCTTAACTGAGGTTCGATATGCCCAAAGCACGAGATATAACATGATGTGCCAATTGGACTTACTCCCACTGACATTTTTTTGCAAAATGGTCTTGAGAGACTGTTGACAGCCTCTACTTGCCCATTTTCCTAGGGGTAATAAGGGGATGAATGACATGTCTAAAACCCATCTTAGATGCTAGTTATACCATCATTTCATTCTGAAAGTGAATGCCATGATCAATGACAATCTCACTCGGGATACTGAACCGAGAGATAATTTGGTTGAACACGAAGAAGGTTGTAGTCTTCCCATCGGATTTTACAGTAGGCATGGCCTTGGCCCACTTAGTAAAGTAGTCAACAACCACGATAATCTGTTGATGCCCCCCAGTTGAGGTTGGGTTGCAATCGATGAAATCTACCCCCCACTTGGTGAAGCATGGATGATTTTAGGGGCTAAATTTCGCTCATGGGCTAATTTTCCATGGTTTTTCCCCAAAAAATATTCGCTACTCTAAAAGTGATTCACCCAAATTCTATAGGATAAAATTATTTTACCTTAAAAATAGCCAAAAAATTATACAAACTATATAAAATCCTTAGAAATTTGAATATTTTTACAAAAATATAGCCAATATTTTATAGTTAGCATATGAAGGATTAGTAAAATTCGCCAAGGTTTCTACATTTTAAAATAAATTTCCATCCTTAAAATCATCTATGTGGTGAAGGGACCGACGATGATGAATTTGTGAAGAGGGGTTGGATGCAAGCGCATTTTCCGAGTGAACACCTGGTAGGGGTGACACTTCTTAACTGCTTCAATACAATATTTAAAGATAGTGGGCCAGAAATAACCGACTCCCAGGAATTTTTGGGCCGTCGCAAGCCCAGATAGGTGACCACCACAAGCCCCTTTGTGGAAATCGTTTAGCACTGACTCGACTTCCTCGTGAGTTATGAAACGACACAAGATATTATACACTCCTCGGTGATAAAAAGTGTTTCCGACGATGGTATACTTTTTGGATTGGTATCTAACACGCCGTCGATCATATCGCGAGAGATGCTGAGCGAACTTCAAGGTTTGAAGATATAAAACAATGTCTCCATACCAGGGATTAGATGACGAGACAAGGAAAATGTGTTCATCTACAAATGAATCAGCATGGATAACATAATTGTCTAATCGTGGAAAATCGGATATTAACTCTGCAAAAACTAGTGATTTCTTGGACTTGGCCGAAGCGAAGTCGAGATCAAATTCTTGTAAGATGACAATCCATTTATTATATTTTCCCCCGATGATACGTCTAGTAAGGATGTATTGAAATGGATTGACATCGTCCACCACCGTAGTCTTGCAAAGCAATATATAGTGACGTAAGCGTTGGATTGCGTGAACAATAGCCAAAGCTAGCTTTTCAATGTGAGTTTAATTAAGCTTAGGACCGACTAAATTTTGACTGAGATAGTAGATGACGTGCTCATGGAGCTCATCATCCTCCTAAACTAGAACCATACCAATCATCTCTGCCGACGCGGAAATATACAACAGGTAATCTCTACTATAATTAGGAGATTTCAGTAGAGGGTCGATACCAAGGATTTCTTCAAAGCGTCGAAATACTCCTGGGCTCTCTCATCCCAGATAAAGGGGGTGTATTTCTTCAAGAGGTCATAAAACCCTTAGTAATATTGGCATAATTCACTATGAACTGACATAGAAAGTTATCTTTTCCCTGTAAACCTTGAAGCTGTCTAATTGTGCACGGGGGAGGCAACTGAAGTATTGCCTCAACCTTAAGAGGATCTACCATGATCCAAGTCTCGAAAACTAAAAATCCTAAGGGACGACCAGACTTAACGCAAAAGATGCATTTATGAGGGTTTAAATGGATTCTATAGTAACGACATCTTTCAAAAACTAGCCGAAGGTGTATAACATGATCCACTCTCTTGTGAGAGTGAGTAGCAAGATCATCCAGGTAGGCTTCAAATATGTGCTTGAGATCCTGAAAAGCGAAAGTCATGGCACGTTGGAAGGTTGCTCCAACATTTTTAAGGCCGAAAGGAATTTTCCGGTATGAAAAAGTACCCTAAGGACATATAAATGTCATCTTGTGTTGGTCCTTAGGTTTGATCTGGATTTGGTTATAGCATGAAAATCCATCCATAAAAGAAAATATCTTGCTTCCCACACACTCATCGAGAATCTGATCAATGAAAGGCGTGGGGAAGTTATCTTTATGACAAGCCTTGTTCAAGTCGTGTAAGTCCATACACACACGGATGGTTCCTTACTTTTTATTTACAAGAACATGATTGGATACCCATTCGGTCAAGGGAACCGGGTAAAAGAAGTCGACGTTAAGAAACTTCTCCACCTCTACCTTAATAACAGGGGCCTTCCTAGGATTCACATCTCTAAGATGTTGTCAAATAGGTTTAGAATCTGGGTAAGTTCTAATATCATGTTTGAAAATTCGAGGGTCGATCCCTGGCATCTCTTCGTATGACCAAACAAATACATCTCAAAATTCTTTGAAGAGATCAGTGTAGATTAGAATTTTTTCTGGCGAACAATCCACACCTATATTTACATTCTAAATCTTGCTAGGGGTATGAGAGATATCGATCGAGACAGTAGGAGAAATACTCGCCATATTTCCTTCGGCATAAATGCCATGTGTATCAAGTGGAACTACAATGTGACCAACTATCTCACTCAGGGTAGACCAAAAGTCATCTTGCTCGATTCTTTCAAGACTTGGGATAAAATAGGATCGATGATGCATTTCATCCCAAGGTCTCTCGGAACCAGTCATGGATTCATCCGAAGGAAAAGTATCATCTAGGAAATAATGCGAACAATATAACGAGGTTGCCCATAGAGGCCTAAGAACAGGATCCTCCTTGCCCGTCTGCGATGTAACAGGATCAGGATCGGTGGAAGAGTTAAGAACAACTTGATACACAATCTCCATTTCCAGTAGTGGCATAGACATGCCAGCACGCAACTGTCCTTCACATGACGAAGTCAGAGAAGGTAGGGTCCATGGATCACTAAAATAGGAAGTGCAGAAAGGAATGGACCTCCTTGCAGAAGCGAGCTTACTACACATGGTGTAAATGTGGTGAATTGGTGTTGAGAAGTCGAAAGTACCCATGAGGGAATAATACATTCTGACGCCGATATTCTCAGTTGCCGGCTGAGAATTTTTTATCACAGGGATCGAAGGTCCAACAAATGTGTTAGGACTAGAGTATGCAAAGGATAACTAGTCGATAGTCATGATCTCCCCTTGATGAGGAAAACACAGTACATGGAAGATGGATGATACGACAATGACCATAGAATAGGTCCAATTGCAATGAAATAATAGGTTATAATCGAGAGGTGCATCAACTACCTATGCCTCCACCTCTACCGTCTTCCCACCTAACTGGACTGAAAAGGCAGGGAGAATACCATGAGGGCGGAAGGAATGACCGTTGAATGCATTCAACATGTTCGACGACTTGGAAAGTTCCAGATAACCGAGAGATTTCCAACAGACCAGGGACATCACACAGGTGGAAACACCTTCATCAATGAATTCTCATTTGATAGTATACTTGGAATACTCCACATGGATTTGGAAAGCCACATGGTAGGGTAAGAGAGGCTTCACATCCATGACATCAAACTTGATAACTTTTGAGCCACTAGGTTCTAGAGCTCCTAAGGTAGAGAGTAAGGCATTCCTCTACGATTGACACATCTGGAGCACCTCCAAAGCCGACATTGCACAAGGGTATTCACATAGATCCTCAACAATAGAGTAGTTCTAGGTGGCTCTAGCATTAGGGTTGTGGGTAGAGTGCTTAAGTACTCCTTTAGGAATACGAGGTGGTGGCTCTAGTTTCTCAATCTGTAAGTTTGTCTCCGGAGGGGGAGGAGGAGCTTCTAGACTGGTACTATCTTTTGAAGAGCTATAATATTGAGAGTAGGTGGCTATATCAATTTTCGTGTTGACCATATTGATACCAACACGGTCGCCATATTGAAATGATGGGTTTTGACTTCCACCGGATGCATTTCCAACGTTCAAAGAGCTCGAGGCTAAGTGTTGGTTATGTGGGAATGGATTCGTCAGCACAACGGGTGGTAGATTTAAAATCCTTGTAGCCTCCGCGAGTTTGGGGAATAAATCTGTAAGGTGGTCATCGGTACAAAGTTTAGAAGGAAAATTCACTTTACATTTCTCTTTCTTGCCCTCTCCAGCATTTTCATTTTGTTTCCCATTATTATCCTTGTCCTTGGGTTTATTATTATTCTTTCCACCCTTGCAATTGTTTCAACCTTTCATTTTATTCCCATCTGGTTGCTGGTCACCATTTGGGTTCTTAGACGATTGCATGGAATGTACATCTGCCGATTGGGTGGGTTTGGAGGATGCAGATGAAGGTGATCCTCCGACAGACTTCGTTGTCGAGTCTATGGACTTTACATTAGTGGACCCTACAATGCCATCGACATGAGATCCATTATTCTTCCTAGGATCATGATTTGGCCACGATGCATCTGGAAGAAGGTGATATAACATCCTAGACTGAGTGTATATCAAATCGAGTTGATGGGCTCTAAAGATAACTTCTTCCTCGTTGAAGACCCCAGAAGTAGCAACACACTTAGATATAGGAGCGTGCAAAGACTTTAGGAACCATTCTAGAAGAAACACCGAGGGTATAGGAGTCTTAATCAACCGCCTCTGTCTACACCATTCCTGGATATGATCTGAGATGTGAGTGTTGGTACCTTGATGTAGAGTTGACAAAAGGCCAAGGCCAACATCATAGTGAATGGGTAATTGAAAGTGGTTGAGAAAGGCTAGCACCAACTGATGGAATGAACCGTATGTCCTCCTAGGTATCTCAATATACCATTGCGACACAACTCCAATGAGAGTGTGTTGAAACAATCGTAATCTAATAGAATCATGGTTCAAAGAATTCGATGAGCACCAAAAGTGAAAAGTAGTGACGTGATCACTAGGTTCCTCTCCATTCTTACCTTAAAAATTTGGAATGTCTGATGGAATTTTGGTAGGGAGAGGGGGCCATGTGGGATCATGACTCACCGGGTCGTTCATTAACTTAGACAAGTCTGGCAGATTAAGCATGGCCACAAAAGGGAGATGGGGTTGCGACATCTGGCCCCACCCTCCCACGAAAGATTGTGCGTTAGGAGCTGCATTCCATTCAGGATTCTGGTAAGGACCAAAACCTTGTCTAGAATTATAAGGACCTCCTTCGGGTTGATTTGTATAAGATGGGTTGGGCATCATTCCAGCAAGAATGTTCTGATAAGGATTATGAAAATTGCCCCTAGCCGGATTAGATCCAAGCTGGGGGTTTTGAAAATTGCCCCCAACTGGATTGGATTTGGGTTGGGGGTTGCCCAAAGTGTAATACTGACCTCCTCCATGTGGGAAACCAGAGGATTGAAGTGGATTCGTCATGCCAAAAGTATTGGTCGGAATCGACCCCGAGGAGGTAGGGATGTAAGGCAGAACTTGTTCACCAGCTGGGTTGTTCCATCCAGCTGTAGAAGGATTAGACTCGGGGTTAAGAAAAGGGACACTTCCTAAATTAGGATTTGTTTGGGGAATATGAAAACCACCAAATGAAAAAGGAGTGTAAGGAGGTGTAGTGCCCCCAAGTCCAAGGCTAGCGTTGGGGCCAACAGCTGGGATGGCAGTTGAAAACTGCGATGTGAAGTTAGGCATACAATAAGAAAATGGACTAGAATCCATATGGATGGACTAAACATTGTAACCTAGTGAGTGACCAAAACCCCCAAAAGTGTTCGAGGCAAGAGATGAAGCATTAACTACAGGCCGATCCATAGTGATAGTATAAGCCTCCAACACTGCAACTGTAGCGGTTGCTGGAGTTGAAGGGGTGCCATTAACTATAGTGAGTATGGGAGTCGAAGAACTTCCAGTGTTCTGAAGACTAGACTTAGTACTCATCCTTGTGGAACCACAAGTCTGAAAGGTGGATGTGTGTGTACCACTTCTACAAACTCTACGCCTTTTAGAAGGCAAGAACCCAAAATCCAGTGGTAACTGTAGCAACCGATGATGGGGCCAACGGGGAAGATGGTCCGACTCCATGATGACTTATGACTCTAAAAAATACAAATATATCCTAAGGAGAACTAGTAGTCAAAGATCATACCAAAAATCCAAATGGCCAATATGCATGCAAATGGACTAAAGTGGCTGAGTGGCCTCCCTTGCTAAAGAAGGTATGCCTCGTCCAAGAGGGACTTAAGACTCCCTTCTAAGGTTTGGAGGTAACAAAATCAGTTGTAGGGGCCCTCGTGGGATTAAAAACCAGTCGGTCAGATCCCTCCGGAGAGGTAATCCTCCATAAAGGCTGTGTGTTGTTCGACCCCTATCTGACCCAGGGTACAAGTAGAATAACCCTTGCAAGTAACCTATGAGATACCTAAGTTAAGAAACTAATACACCAATGTATAACCGATGCACATGTGAGCAATCGTAAGTCCGGATCACCATATGGGCAGGGTAGCAAATCCCGAAACCTTGAAAGCACCGCCTCTCACAGAGGTATGGGTACTAGCAAGATCCCCAAATATGAATAAATCCACAGAAATATCTCTGACCCTAGGTGAGTATCCAGGGGCTATCCCTTCAAATAACTTCGCACGACCTCATGATTAACTTCGGTGTGAGTGGAGCCTCATGATATTACCAATTATACAATGGAATTCTCAACTCCTTGTCTCAGACACATATGTTGATTTAATTTCCTTGGAGAAGTTTACTCA
>JZKD02S2207940.1:317631-349959 GCA_000966675.3 Picea glauca
TCTAGCACCCACTAGAAGGAAGCACCAACTCCCTAGTTTCTCTAGCACCAACTAGAAGGAAGCACCAACTCCCTGGTTTCTCTAGCACCAACTAGAAGGAAGCACCAACACCCTGTGTTCAAGCCCCCACTTGAACCTCTGAGGACACTAGTCCTCCCTAGCACCTCCCAACCACCCTGGATTATTAATATGAAATACTGAAACCTATTACAGTGATATAGTGTTCAATAACAACTTACCAGTCTCATCACTGTTCTACTGCATTTCATTGCTCTATCTGCCTCACTGCCTTCCTGCACACCTGACTTTCACTGTCTGTTCTTCTTCTTTTTATTCTCTGTGCGCCATGTCCATTCACTGGACAGTTCCTCTTCTGTTCAATTCAGTTGCTGCACTTCCCTCCTCCTTCACACATGAATCACCTTCAACAACAACAACCACTGTAACTCCAACAACAACCACATCTCTTCTCTGTACCGTGTATATATATCTTCTATGCATCTTGTGCATCCAATATTCACCATTCCTCTGCATGCTCATACCGCACCAATCTCCTCCACATCTCAAGTGCTCTGCGCGATCATCATCGCGACTCTTCATCTTCTCTGACAGTTCAACCCCTATGTCTATCATCACTAGGTGTTATGTCAAGATTCCTTTTTCTCTCTAGCAGTTGATACTCTTCGTCTTCTCTATTGCAATCGAGTTCATCCTTTCTGTTTCAGTTATGACCTCCAACCCTCATCCAACTGTCAATTTCCTCCACGAATCGTCTTCATTTCACTGGAAGATTCCATGTAACTCTTTATCTCCTCTGGAAATCACACATAAGTCTCTTCGCATCCTCTGGTAGAAACCATCAATGGTTTCTAGCAGTTACATTGTGAGGATAAAAATTAGCCCTCCGATCATGCTCATGTTCACCTCCATCGTTGGATTAACTTTGATGAGTTCTTGCATTATTTACCCATTTCGCACTTTCACAATTCAGAGATTCTGCGATGAGACATCTTGAGTGACGAGTCTCCATGTCACGAGTTTCGAAACTCCGAAACAGAGCTTTTCTGTGCTGGCTCCTTCCTTTATATGACCATGGCTATGACCAAGCGCTTGTTCATAACATGCTTTTCATGATTTCGCATTTCTCCTTTTCGTTAATTCCATTGTGAAGTTTCTTGACTTTCCAAGTCGCGATCCTCGAAATGCCGAAAAGAAGCTTGTTTGCACGTACTCTTCTCTTCATCTCTTCGATGGTGTGACCACCGGCTGAGACCATGCGCTTATGCATAAAGCGCTTTCGCGATTTCACATTTCATGAATATGGAGATGAGGCATCTCGACTCTCCGAGTCGCGATCCCTGAAACCCTGAAATGGATCTTATCTGAACTGACTCCTTCCCTTCTCGTGACCATTGGCAGTGACCAAAGGCTGTGCCAAAAAGGTGCTTCATATTTTGCGAGTTTATAAAATTCAACGAGTCTGATCGACGATCGAAATCTCCATAGATCCGAAGGTCCAGATCTTGTTGCGATCTCACATCTCGCTGTTCCTTAGATGGAGGTTCTCATCACTCCAAGTCCCAATAGGCGAAAATCCAAGATGGAGCTCAGATTGACGGTCCACGTTCTTGGTGAATTGACGGTCCAGATCTTATCGTGAATTCGCATCTCATGGTTCCTTAGATGGAGGTTCTTGTCACTCCAAGTCGCGATAGGTGAAGCTCCTAGATGGAGCTTAGATCAACGATCTAGAACCCTTGGTGATCTAACAGTCCAGATCTTATCGTGAGTTCACATCTCACGATTCCTGTGATGGAGGTTCTCGTTCTTTCGGGATTTTGTATACCCACTTCTCCTTGTACTTTAATGAATGTTCAGGTTCTCCCTAATCCAACGATGGTTGGAACTTATGCTCAAATCTGACGCATGAGATCTGTCCTCCTCTTCTGCGCGTTCTTCTTGTCTACAATCAGATCTGGCGGTCCTCCTTCTTTCAGGAATTTACATGGGATCCAACGATCACTGACGCTTCTCCTCCCGAGCTTAGGCACTGCGATCGACTCTGCACTAATTACTCCTGAGCTTACTTTGTTCCTGTTTTTCATCGATGCTTACTCTGATCTTGTCATCAATGACCCGCCTACAATCCTTTGCACGTTTGTTGCCATCTTTGCTACTGTTCTTGCCATCAATGACACACATACACTGTCTGTAAAATATGCTAACAAGAAGTCTCCACTTCCCCCGCTTGATTCCTCTTGGAATGCTTTCACTCGGAGTTCACGATATGTTGACACATGTCCTCTCGTAGATCAACGACTATGAATCGCTTCATCTCTTTGGGCTTCAAGAGTTTCAAACTCTCCGCCTTCACTTTCTCCTGGAGTTCTTTCACCCGAAGCTGACGATATGTCGACACGTGTCTCTCACAGATCAACGGTTGTGAATCGCTTCAACTCTTCGGGCTTCGATAGTTTTCACTTGTAGATACTTGAGAACCCCCAGAGTACCAAGTCTCCGGACTACGAGGTCTACTACCGTGTGTATTCTGGGATCAACAATTGATATGTACTCCAGACTTTGGGAGTTATTAACCCAACGCAAACTGTCACATTTGTTTCCCTCCGGACTGCCCAGTCTTCGGACTGCATGATCTATTGCCACGCGGGTGACACATGTCACGTTCTAACTGAGATTTCAATCTTTCACAGGTTCAAAACTCACTAACACGTGGAACACATCCCATGTGTCCATGTCATCCCAGGTGACATCATCATAGCCCACCACTTTGGCTCTTCGAGCTTCGAAACTTCGGGCTTCGAGAGTTTCCACACTAGCACACTCCAATTCTCCCGAACTCCGAATTCTTGAAATGGCCAATCTTTCAACAAGTGTCTCCCTTAACGAATGGTCTGGATTAAATCTAGACTTCGGGGTTTCGAGAGTTTGCGCATCAACACTCTCCATACTCCCGAATACTTGCTAGATCTGACAGTCCTAAACACTCTTGAAATCCACCTCTCCATCTAACGGTCGACAAGTCTTCGGGACTCCAACCTTAGACAATTCAATCTTTTCATTCCTACCAAGATCGATGAAGCGATGAAGTTACAAAGTATTACCCTTTTCACTTGGCCTCGATCGATGACTGAGGATCAACAATCTAGATTTGACGATTGGGACTTAACCTTTCCCAACTTCTGGTTTTTCCTTCATTGAATGACTCCTACTCACCGACCCTCCTATCCAATGATCCATATCTCTCTTGATCACATAGTGGAAATCGCTCTTGAATTCAAAAGGGATGGTCACGATCCTTCGATCCCTTACAAAGGATCTCTGAAGTTTTGACTTCTGCGCGTACTCTGCAACACCATTCCTCCTGATCTTTTTGACTTCAAGGTCATAAATCGATCTCAATCACGAGACTCTGACCAACATATCCGACCCATACCAGCCCAATGTTTCAACCAGAAGCTCTGATTCTAATCTGTAACATACCCAACCACCCATAGGCCGAGCTATGCCACTTAATCTAACTGCAACACACCCAACCACTAGCAGGCGAGGCACGTTGCAGTCCCAAGACTCAGTTTTCTGATCTTATCTCAAAATCAAAGGACTATTCATGAACATTAGAGGCATGAAAACCACATGCATAAGACAATATACATGCTACAACATAAATAAGTAAATAGCGTGCCATGCACAACAAATAACGAATGGTCAGACACATTAGAATACATATCTCATAGATAATTAAATACACAACGGAAATAAACATTACACAGAAAACACAGAGAGAAGTTATCTTTGCAAGTAAACGTTCACCAACTGGTTGTAGACCAAGGATGTTCCTTTGAACCATAGACATTGTTGTTCATTTAATCTCAACAATAGGTCCCCTCTGAGCCAGGGCTATGAATCCACAAGGACAGGTTCTAGGCCAAGTCTAAACACACAACATTTGGCTAAGTAGCTCTCAGGTTTCCCAACCTCACAACAAATCCTAATTTCCAACTCTCTTTCCCCCTTAGCCTGCACAACTCCAAGAAATGAACACCTTTCTCTGCCATGCAGTCCCCAAGGTTGTTCCATTTATCTCGAGGGTTCCAGTGCTACTGGTTAGGAAATATCCCTACTAGAAACTCCAAAGACTCTCAGTTGTGGACAATTCCATCCGAACTGCCATAAATCTCATGCACACATGCATCCATTCCCTCCCGAAACGATCAGTAAATCATTACATCAATTCAAAAATGGCTCTCCTCTTCCTACCATTCATTTCCATGCTCATCCCAATATCACACGAACTAGCAATAGTGAGTGAAGAGGAAGAAGAACAAGGGAGAAATGGGAAGAAGATGAACCAGGGGAAGATGATCCCCTAACTTCACCCCAATCCACCCTCACACAACCATTCATATACATGCTCATACCAAGAGAATACGAATGCAACAAGAGTGCGGCTCCCAAAAATGAAGAGTGGAAAAGGTGTAACAATGAATGAATAAGAACAAGTGAACCCCCACCCAAACCAAATATGCGTTTATATAATTACTTGGAAATCAAGAACCACATGGCCTCCTCCAAGAAGCTCATGTAACCCCTTTTCTCAATAAAATCAATTATGGGTAAATAAAATAATAATAAAAGGATTAGCCCCTCAATCCCCCTCTCTTGTGGAATCATAGCCCCCTATCTCTTTTTTCCTTGTCCGTCTTGAAGGCAACGATGTATTTTATTAAAGTATATGAAGTATTACATTTCCTAGGCACTCTGGACCCTTTTCAACTTTACTGGCTCACCAACCTAAGTCATATTTACATAATACATTATAGTTCATAAGGGTTAGAACCGGGATGTTAAATAGACAACAAGATTCAAGGCTGAATTACATCATTCAGACACTTGTTTTTCAGAGGTGTTGATCTATCTTTGATAGTCTGTGTAGACTTGTCTATTTATGAATTAAATTTCATGACTGATAAAGGATATTGTGCAGAGTCGAGTGGGCAACAATCTATGGCAAGATGATCCAAGTTTTAAAGTTCATTTTTTTACTTTCTATCAGAAGTCCTTTTGTATGGTTTTCATCAGGGACATCTAAGTTTGACTTTGGTCCAAACTCCCTCGGGGATTTTTGTAAAGAGAACGATTCTTTTGATTCCTTGGAATGAAATAAGCGATTGTTATTCTATCTCATCTGTGTTAATTTGTGACTTGGTATTTTTTCTTTGTCTCCACATTTACTTTTGCATCTATTATATTCATAAAATTATATAAAAATATTGAATTTTACAACAAACTTTTGTTTATAAAAAAAATCATCCTAAGCCCTTGTAACTAATACTTGTGGATTAGGAAACAAATTTTGAGGCTATAAACATAGGGTGATATTCCTGTCTATCTTGTCTTAGCCAAGCAAGATCTAAAAATGATTGAGTAAGATTATTTCATATCTTTTTCCTCAACACACATTTTGCAGAATTAAGGGGTTTAAACATATCAACTTAGAATGTGTATTCGAGAAATGGAAGAAGGTGAGGGAGCTTACGACCATGATAAAGAGGTCAAAGGTCAGAATATTAGAGTTGGTAATGCAGAGACATAATCCAATGGACACAAGGGTCGAGGGGAGAAATAAACATTGATAGAAACTGTGAGAAGCCTGAAAATAGAAGTGCAGAGCTACAATGAAGACAATGAGAGGATGATGAGAGAGAAAATTCAGATAAATGAATGAGTGTTGTAGAGCTTAAATCTGTTGTGGAGACAAACAAATAATGGATCAAAGCAAGAGGAAGAAGGTGGGTATCATGAAAGAAGAGATGATCATGGAAGATTTTCTTATTCTAGGCATGATAGTAGAGCTCATAGACACCACTCACGTCCTTACTCATTAAGAAGGTCTTATGCATATGAAGACTCCATGAGTAGCCCAGAGGTGTCTCTTGTTAGTCACCAAAGAAGAATTCATGAAGTGGAAA
Organism: Picea glauca; assembly: GCA_000966675.3. Lineage (NCBI taxonomy): Eukaryota > Viridiplantae > Streptophyta > Pinopsida > Pinales > Pinaceae > Picea > Picea glauca. The sequence continues at coordinate 323,622 of JZKD02S2207940.1, forward strand.
GTTTGCAAGGAGAGTTGAGGAAGCTTAATCCACCATCCTTTGATGGTGAAAGGGAAAGGGAAGATGATGCTGAAGCATGGTTGCTTGGAATCAAGAGATTTTTCCAATTGCATAACTATTCATGAAACCTAGAAGCCAAAATTGCCACCTACCATTTGCATGGGAAGGCTGCAATGTGGTGGGACCATATAAAGCAAATGGAACATATTAATGAGAATATAATCACTTGGAAGAAGTTCAAAAAGCATTTTCAGAAGGAGTACCTCTCAGAGAACTTCAATGACAAGAAAATGTAGGAGTTCTTTGAACTTAGACTGGGAAGAACAACCATGGTAGAGTATGCGAATAAGTTCTTAGGGTTGTTACAGTATGTAGGGTTCATAAAATATGAGAAGGTGAAAATACATAGGTTTTTAAGTGGTTTTCCTTTCCTTTATAAAGAAAATATTCAGTATCATGAACCCAAGACCTTGATTGAGACCATCAGCAAGGATAAATAACTGTATGAAAAAGGCCACAGAAGAGAATCCATGCAGAAGTCTTAGAAGGATAAGAAGAAGGAGAATTCTCATCAGAGGAAGAAGGGATTCAAACCTCCTTTCATTAGAAGTGAGCCTAATAAAAATCATCAAGATCAGTATGCTAAGGATGAATCCAAGAAAGAAGACTCCTTGGGAAAAATGGGAAGACCACCAATCCAATGTTGGGGATGCAAAGAAGATCACTTGTACAAGGATTTCCCACATAGAAAGGATAAAGTGAAGACTATGCACAACATCCAAGAGGATACAACAATAGAAGACAAGGGAAGGATTTATGCAACCTTAGATGATCGACAAGGAGAGTACCAATCCAATATGATCGAGGTGGAAGGTAGGATCATAAATAATCCTGTTTCTATTTTAATTGATTTAGGAGAAAGTAATTGTTACATTGATCCTAAAATAGTGGATAGGTTACATTTGGAGAATTTTAAGCTTGGGAAATCAAGTTTGGTTCATCTAGCCACTGGAACCAAAAGGATAATCCATGATGGTCAAAGGTTGTTCCATAAGTCTTAATGATGTGAATACTAGTGATGATCTAAATATCATACCATTGGGGTCTTATGATATTTTAATTGGAATGGATTGGTTGGACACGCATCATGTTGTCCTAGATTGTAATAGCAATACATTTACATGTATTGATGGAGATGGAAAACATATCAGTGTGAAAGGAGTTCCAAGACCCATATCTATAAGAGAGATTTGAACTTTACAACTGAAGAGATGTTTCGAAAAAGGATGTCAATTGTATGTAGCCCATGTGGAGGAGCCATAAAATACAAAGGGGCCAAGCCTTGAAGATTTCTCGGTACTACAAGAATTCGAGGATGTATTCCAAGAAATACCAGGGTTGCCGCCAAAAAGCGAGATAGATTTCTCTATTGATTTAGTTCCAGGAGCTACCCCGATGTCAAAAACACCTTACCGAATGAGTACACCAGAATTAAAATAATTACAAATGCAATTGGAGGAATTGTTGAAGAAAGGGTACATACACCCAAGTGTTTCACCTTGGGGAGCACCAATACTCTTTGTCAAAAACAAGGATGGGACCTTGAGGCTGTGTATTGACTTTCGAAAACTGAATAAGTCCACTGTGAAGAAAACGTATCCTCTACCCATAATTGATGACCTCTTTGATCAACTAAGATGAAAAAATATATTTTCAAAGATAGACTTGAGATCAGAATACCATCAGGTAAGAATCAAGGAGGAAGACATCCATAAGACAACCTTTAGAACCAAGTATGGGCATTATGAATTTGTAGTGGTTCCATTTGGACTGAACAATGAACCAATTGTATTTATGTGACTAATGAATGGAATATTCCGAAACTATTTGGATAAGTTTTTCATAGTATTCCTAGATGACATACTTGTCTATCCCAAGTCTAAAGAGGAACATGAACATCACCTAAGACTGGTATTGCAAGTGCCGAGAGAACGTTAGTTGTATGGAAAGATGATTAAGCGTTCTTTTTACCAAAAACATATCCATTACTTGGGACACATTATTTCATAACAAGGCATAGCAATGGATCCATAGAAGATTGAAGCCATTAGAGGATGTCCAACACCCATGAATGTTTTAGAAGTCAAATATTTTATGGGGTTAGCTGGTTACTACATAAGATTCATAGTAGGGTTCTCTAAGATTACTCATCCCATCACATCTTTGCAAAATAAGGGAATTAAATTTGAATGGGAATCTCAATGTGAAGAGAACTTTAATTTGTTGAAGGAATTACTTACTAGTGCACCGATGTTGAAGATTGTTGACCCAACTGAAAGTTTTGTGGTATGCACAGATGCATGTAAGGAAGGGCTTGGTAGAGTCCTCACTCAAAATGGACATGTCATTGGTTATAAGTCCAGAAAGATTAAGTAACATGAGAGGAACTATGCCACACATGACTTGGAGCTTGTTTCCATTGTTCACACATTGAATATGTGGAGGCATTATCTCATGGGAAAGAGATTTGAGTTGAAAACAAACCACAGTGGTCTGAAGTATCTTCTTCAATAACCAACTTTGAATTCCAGGAAAACAAGATGGTTGTAATTTTTAAGTGAATACGACTTTGATATCAAGCATATCAAAGGAAAAGAAAATAAAGTTTTTGATGCACTTAGTAGAAGAGTGCATCTCATGCATGCTACAACTGTTAGTATGCATCAGTTAGACTTGAAGAGAAAAATGTTAGATGTTGTTTTTACAGACAAACATTACCTCTAGGTAAAGGAAATATTATAGCAAGGATATGTACAATAGAAAATGAAAGAGTATGAGATGAAGGAAGATGGACTACTTATCGATAAAAATAGAATTTATGTTCCTAGTTCTGGAGAACTTAGGAATCTGGTACTAAAAGAAATGCATAATGTTCCATATGCTAGGCATCCTAGTTACCAGAAAACAATTACAACAGTAATAAGCCAATTCTTTTGGCCGGGAATGAAAAATGATGTTGTTTATTACATCGCCAGAAATATGGAATGTCAGAAAGTAAAGGATGAGCATAGGCACCCAACGGGTTTGCTACAACCACTACCAATTCCATAGAATAAATGGAAAGTGATAACCATTAACTTTATAACTAAATTTCCCAGGACAAAAAGACAACATGATTCAATCATGGTAGTGGTTGAAAATTTGAAAAAGGCTTCTCATTTTGTTCCTGTAAAAACGATACATACAACAACTAATATTGCAGAAATTTACATGAGGGAGATTTCTAGGTTGCATGGGATACCTAGGACAATTGTCTCGGATAGAGACACAAAGTTTACTTCAAATTTTTGGAAGGGATTATTCAAAGGATTTGGTACAAATCTGAAATTTATCACAACTTACCATCCACAGTCAGATGGGAAGACAAAGAGAGTCAACTGAGTAATTGAAGACATGTTGAGAATGTATGTGATGGATAAGCCATCTAAGTGGGAATATTACTTGTACTTGGTTGAGTTTTCCTATCATAATGGGTATAAAGCTTCATTGAAAATGAGCCCATTTGAATATTTGTATGGTAGGAAATGCAATACTCTAGTGAGCTGGGACAACCCAGTGGATAGAGTGGTACTTGGGCTAGAGCTGCTCAAGGAAATGGAATACCAGATGGTTAAGTTAAGAAAAATTTAAGGGCAACTCAGGATAGACATAAAGTTTATGCATATAAGAATAGGACATCAAGATAATGGAAAGTGGGGGAGCATGTTCTTTTGAAAGTGAAGCCCAATAAGAGCTCTTTGAAGTTGGGTAGTTGTACAAATATGGCAGCCAAATTCTGTGGTCCATTTGAGATATTCGAGAGAATAGGGCCAGTTGAATACATGCTTGCATGTGCATAATGTATTTCATGTCTCTTTGATAAAGACATATGCACATGATCCTAACCATGTTATTGATTGACATCTCATTCAGGTAGAGATAGAGGAAGACTTTCAGGTCGAACCAGTGTGAATATTGGACAGAAAAGTCAAAATGATCTGGAATCGATCTATAGAGCTGATAAAAGTTCAGTGGACCTGCTACGGTCCCGAAGATGCTACATGGGAGCATGAAGATTCCATGCGGGAAGAGTGCCCACAACTTTTGGAATAAATTTTGGAATTCTGATTCTTGTTTTGTATATGCACTGAGGATAGAGCCAAAATAAGGGGGAGAGGATGTAACACCCTAGGTTTTGAGCCCCATATTAAATAATGTATTTGTTAAGTGTTGAGAGGAAAGAGTGCCCAAACAATTAGAAGAGGCCAGTGTGTGTAAGAAATGTAATGTTTTGATCATTATTAATAATAAATACATCTCTGGCTGCTAGACGGACAAGGACTATAGTTATAGGGGGCTATGATTCCACAAGAGAGGGAGCTTGAGGGGATAAGTGTTTATTTCATTTTTTAAATACCCATTTTGTTTAATGGGGGAAATGAGTTACGTGAGATTCTTTGGGGAAGTCCATGAGGTTATTGATTCCCAATAATTACATAAACCCATCCCTAGTCTGTTGGGAGGTTCATTCTCTCTCACACTCCCATTCTCGTTCTTGTTCTGTTGCTAGTCCCTTCACTCATTTTCCCCTCACTCATTCATATTTCCTCATGTGTTTCTTGGATCGGGAAAGGTAGACGAACTGTTGAATTGAAACCATGGTATTATTGGCTGTAGATATTGCTGGAGTAATCCAACCATGATTTGAGTCCTGCATGTCTAAGATGCTTTGGCCTGTGACTAGCTTTGCTCATAGCTACGAGTCCTGAGATTCCCAGCATGGATATTCTGTACCAACTGCACTGGAGCCCTAGAAGGAGAAGGACAGCCTGAGGGACTATGTGGAAGAGAAGGAAGAGGGTCCATTCTCTTGGGTGGTGCAGGCTGGGTAGAAGAGAGTTGGGTACTTGGATTGTTGTGGGTGTTGGGAAGCCTGTGAGAGCTTGAGTGTTGACTAGTTTGGGAAGCTGAGTAACACTCTAGAACCATCATTGTGGATTCATATCCATGGCTCGAGGGTGACATTGCTATTGAGACTTGGAACAACAATGTCTACGATTGGGTGGAACGTCCTTGGTTTGCATCCAGTCGATTGTTTCTTTTATTAAATATAAGTTCTCTCTATTATAGTATTATTTATCTGTGTACACGTTATTCCATTGTGTATTTATTTATCATTGAATTCAATATTTAGAGTAGGAATTCTTTTTGGTTATTGTTGTGCATGTCGTATGCTTCATCTATTTTATGTTTAGCATCAATCTTGATCAATGCATGTGAACCTTTCATGCATCCTTGTTATTTAAAGTTAGGACGGGGGTCGAATTAGTCTAGAGAAGGGACTGGAAGTTAACGTTCCTGGCCTGTGAGTGGATGGGTATGTTACAAGGCCTAATGATTCATCTTCAAGCTCAATGTCCACCTAAAAATGCCAAATCGTCTCCCTAGAGAGGGATGACATCATAATAGGGTTTTTTATGTGCAAATTTTTAAAGTGAAATTTGAATTTTGTAATGTAAAGTGGAAAAGTAAGGGTTGTTGACCCCTTAATTTGTGGTTTACCCTAAAATTAAGTGGAAAAACGTTTTTTAGAGGATTAGTATAAATAGAGATCAAAGTCTTGTCATTTTATCATGACTCTCCCATCTTGGAGAGGACTCTTGGCTGAAATTTGTGCCCTACTTGGGAATTTCTACATATATCTCTTGTCACTTGCTCTTGTAATGGTTTTACTTTGGCTATTGGATGGATGGATGATGCGATATCTCTAGTAGAGGTATATTTCTTGCTTTATGGTGGATTTTCTTGGTTAAAAATAGGTTTATCTTGTTAATGCTTAGACTAGGTAACGAATCTTTATTGCTATTTCTTCTTTTCTTTGTTGCAAGGTTAATTTGATTAATATTTTGTGGAGTATAAGTGCATACAACCCCACTAAGTCAATTATTTTTTTCTTGGAATACCTTGTTGGATAAGGAAATCCTAAGAGTAAAAGGGTTTACACCCTCCTAGGGTTCTTCCTAGCTAGCTTAGCTTGCCTTGGGGAGTAAAAGGGTTTACACCCCCAAAGAAACAACTCAAATGGGCATTTAATTTTTGATACTCCACAACCCAATAGTTAAAGGCACTAATATTCTTGGATTGGAGAAACAAAATCACTGCATTGGGATATATGAAAACACAAGATATTGTAATTGTCTAAGTTTGAAACTTTTGCTTGTGCTTAAGGCTCGCTTGGCCCACTAGGGTGTCTAACTTCTCCAAGGATTTATTTCTTTTGTAATAACTTTAATCTACAGCCATTAGGTCTCCAACAAATCACTTCTTAGTTTCTAAATTTTTTCATGTTCTAACCATCAAATTTTGCTAGAAATTTGCCAAGTTAATCCACTAGTTATTGTGCTTCTTTTAGGTGGGTTGCTTGCAAGTTTTTGTGGTTGGAATTTTCTGTAGAAACACTTGTTTGATACATCCATAAGGCTGTATAAATATATCTTCAATACTTACATCAAACAACCTTTAAATGTTGCTAAGTCTTGTGCTATCGTACTTGAGTTTCACTAGTAATTGCTAGTTAGTCTCTTGCATCATTTACTTGAATTTTAGCATCTTTTTAGCAGATTTAAATATCATTTACATTGCTGATATATATATTTTCTTATTGCTATAATTCAGGACAACAATCTTCACTTGCTTGTCCCTTTGACATTCAATCTTGTATCTTGGTTATTTGTCTTGTCTCGAGAAGGTGTAACACTCATGTGCATGTACCCAAGTCTTTGGCAACCATCCTCCATCCACAAGACTCATCTTCAATCCATCCTCTACTTCTTATTTTGACCTATAGGGGAATTACCTCCCATTACTTCACTTTTCATCTCATTTCCCACTAGGGTCACCCAGAATTCCCCTCTCGTGTAGGATTTTTCCTTCACTAAAGAGAGGGGAGGGTTTATCTAAGTTGATAGTGGGTAGAATCTCCCACTGTTATCACCATCTTCTGGATTGGGTTGGTATTTTCCCAACCTATAGTTTACGTGATAATAGGGACTAAGTTTTGATGTTGTGTGCACCTGAGTAGTGCACAAAGATTTTTTATCAAAGACGGGGTGCACATATTTCATAATGTTGTGCGCACTTGGGTAAGTGAACACATTTCACAGGGTTGCACACACTTGGGTAAGTGCATGGTAATTACTTGGGAGTGCACACAAAGCTGGATTATACAAATGTATATATATGGTTGTATATGAATGGAGGCCAAAGAGCCTGTGTGATTATGAGGTTGGTGAGTTGAGACGTAGATAGGCCAGTGCGCCTATCCATGCAAAAGTAATCATACTCAGTTATTAATATAATATTACATCGCTGCGTGAAGACAGACTCAGGAGAAAAACAATGTGGGGCTGACTCCACCGAAAAAGGGAAAAGGGGTGGGACTTAAGTCTTAGTGAAACATTTTATAATATTTCTAGAAAAGTGTAATGTTGGACAATTATTTTATCTTAAGTTCCCAAGGGTAGGGAAAAAGTCACCAAGTGGCTTAAAGATACTTTTGAAGTTGACAAGTGTTGAGTTTAAGGCATGCAATATATATTGCTAGCCTTAGTGTATTTTGGAGGGAATTATTCATTATTCACCCTCATGTGCAGAAGGGGATCGGTTCTGGAAGAGGATGATTGTTTCCTTATTTTCACAAAGAAGATTGTCATGGATTTATGTTATGCGATCAAAGTTTTATTGTTGAAGAGGCGAGTTTCCAAGCCTACAAATAGTCTCTTTGGGTGAAAGATTTGTTGCTGAAGAAGCGGGTTGTCAGGCCTGCGAGCACACTCTCTAGGTGAGAGTTTTGTTGAGAATTGTTCCCTGGTGCGCTGGGCATTAGTTGCATGGATCGAAGAATTCATATCCGACCTATTGTTGGTAACCCTAGAAGGGAAGTGGGGCAGTCGAAGGACTATAGAGAAGAGAAAGGGCACACTTCTTTGGGTGTGACATGTCTGTGGGGAATTCCAGGTGAGAGTTTTGTTGAGAATTGTTCCCTGGTGCGCTGGGCATTAGTTGCATGGATCGAAGAATTCATATCCGACCTATTGTTGGTAACCCTAGAAGGGAAGTGGGGCAGTCGAAGGACTATAGAGAAGAGAAAGGGCACACTTCTTTGGGTGTGACATGTGTGTGGGGAATGAGGGACTGCAGGCTAGTTGCAGCAGTGAGCACCTTGGAATGAAGAATTCTGTTGAGAATCAGACCTCACTTGATGCTAGGAACCCTTTATCCCTGATCGATTTAAGCCCTATCTCAAGGGTGACATGTTGTTGAAATATTAAGAGCAATAGAGTCTATGGTTGGGAGGGACCTCTGAGTTCTGCGCGAAGTTGGTGACTTTCATAAAAGATAAGAGTTATTTATGTGCTATTTTCATTTACTGTGTTCTTATTTATCTATGTTTGACATGGGTTAATTCTTGTAAGATGTTGCATATAAGTAATTGCTATTATTTTGTTTAATGTTTCTTGCACATGTAAGTGTGGCGCTGATAGTCATTATTGTAGTTGTGCATGTGTATGGAAGTTGTTGATAGTCTTGTTTGTTAAGTTAATCTTATGATTTTTGTTATGAGTCTTCAAGAAGAAAGTTGAATGATCGGGTGCGTAGGAGATTATATTGTGTGCACAAGAGGTTGTAACTCATGTGTGCGTTCAGGGGAGTAGACCTTGTTGGCACTATGTAAATTTTGTCCAACTAGTAGACAAACGACAAAGGTACCTGTTTCAACCTACTTTAGAGTTGGGCACTAGCCTGCTCAAATCAGAGAGGGATCTCTTGTGTCACTTGATATATCTTTGGTGATCGATGGATAGACTTGGTTTGTTTTGGTGGATTTTTATGAAGTTGTTGGCAAGGAAGGAGAGGGAAATTTGGGGTTATGGAGTAAAAAATGAATAAAACAGTGGCAGGACATTAGAACTATCTAGAGGAGAAAGGCTAAATGAGGCAATGAGTTTAAGTTGTAATTTGAAATTTTGTAGGGTGAAGAAGGAAAAGGAAAACAAATAAATGCATTAGAGCATGTTAAAATGAATTCTGAATTAGATAAGAAGAGAATCACGTAATTCAAATTTCAAAGTCGAGAGCATCATAAGACGAATTAAAAACTTTTAATTCTCCAATTTAAAAAGAACAAAATGTAAATGGGATTTTAAAGACATAAGAAATACACACTATGAGAGAAAACAAAATTCATATCACATCCATTAGAATCTTTTCATAAAGAGTTCAAAACACTTATGCATTATATATTCACTCTAGCTCCAGGAATTTACAAAGTCCTCCTACTATGAGGACAAGCCCCTCTTCTGTCTCTCCTTTTTTATTATTGGAATAATATATATAGATAAATTACATCCAGGATTCAAAACAAATCAACCTCCCCACAATTCTAAATATAGACATCAATTACAAAGAAGGAGTAATGTATAACAATTGTACTCCTATTTTACAGGGAGCGTTATAAACAAAACCTGACATATTTGAGATTTTTTTTTTTTTGAATGCCACATGTCCATATTATTACAAAATTCTCCGAAACATACTCAATTTAGCCTGAGAACTATTTCAGATTAGTGATTTCCTCCTTTAGAGTGTCTAGCCAAGTCGGTTGGTTTTCCCCAATGCTCTCAACCACCTCAGCTCTAATCTTTTTCTTCTGTCACTTGCTCTGCTTCTTCTTTATAGCTCGCTTGTGGTTCCCTTCTGCGTATCCGTTGATGATTAAATATTTCATGATGGGATTTAATTTGACCTCTTTATTTTCTTCTGGCTCTACTGTAGGCTTTGTATGAAATTTCTTTGCTAATATATGTGCAACCAACTTCTCTTTCTTCTTCACTGATGAATTTGTCATATTAGTTGAAAATCTTGGTTCATTGGAGGCCACTTGGTCTGTTTTATCCATTTTTCTTGGTTTTGCAGAAAACATAAGCTTATCTCCCTTAATCGTACAAAAATTAGGAAGCTGATCCAGTTGGAAATTACTCCGTTTAGGAATGGAGTGTCAGATGATCAAAATAGAGTAATGTTATCCATTTTTTGAAGGACGGTCGTCATCGAGTACCTAATCACAGATTATTGACGAAAGTACTTTCTAGGACAATGAACTATCACACTCGGCTGTCAGTTTCAAATGATGAGCCTTCGAATCATATTTCTAGCAGTGCTTACCCGATGTTGCACAACATAAAGTACTCGAACAACCATACTGATGTTATTTGACAAGACATCAACTCTCCCTTTTTGCATGCGATCTTTGGATATGACATGTATCAAATGATTTTCTAACACGTGACATCGGGGTGAGCTTGGATGGTTTCATACCTACCCACTCTTCCCCTCAATATGTATTTGGTGGTGCCACGTAACCCTCAGAACAAAACCACGGTATTCCTATCGGCCCTCCTCCAGGATATTAACTGGTGCGCTATTTCTCCGATTGATGTGTCTTTCGATCGTTGATTTGGAAGTGCTCACGATCATGATCTGTCGGGCCCCATCTACTCCACCTTTCTGCTATATTCAGTGTTGTCTACTAGAAGTGGCTTTGTCTGCCAGTTTGTCTCTCCTCCATACTGACTTAGCCTCCTGCTAGGTTTCGAGGCTGGGTCTCCAAAAGAAACTTTTACAGTGATAACATACCTCACGCATAGGGAAATCATAATTGGCGTGTGATGCTAGGGTGGTTGTGTGCACAATTGTGCTTTGTGAGCAGTATGCTGGTGCACATAGTTGTTTAAGTTACTTCTGCTACTTAAAGTTGTGTTAAAAGGAGTAAGTTAGCATGGTGCATCTCATTTTGAGGTTGAGCACATTACTTCAAGTGATACTGTGCAGACTAGAGTTTAGTTTAGAATCTGCGCAATGGATTTTTGGAGTAGCATTGCTCAATAGTATGTTGAGGATGTTATAATTTGGTCGATTCAGAGAAATCACATAGTGTTGTAGTAGCATGGCCCAGCCTGGGTGGCTGGGGATGTTACATTGTGGTATCAGAGTGTAACACCCCTGTTTCCCCCAGTTTGTAATTAATCATAAAATAGGATTACCATGCTAAGGCATGTGAACAATGTAAATGTATTATTGTTTGAGTTGCTAATAACTGACTGTGGGGGTGAAGCCTTGAAAGTACTGGCCATGATATCACTAGAGGAAAGAATGTGAAAACTATAAGAGAGGGTTCATTATATCAAATAACTCCAAATTTCCCTTGATGGGGATAATAAATCTCATTCGGATCCCAAGGAGAGAAACCAATTAATAAAGAAAGGACCAATGGTCGAATTATCAACCACTCCCATAAATGGAAGCATGGTCTAACTGCAAAATTTCATATCGAAGTACCACTGGGTATGACATACCAAGCTGACCCGAGTTTCCTTCTGACAGAAGGAACAAGATGGGTCAAGAACCATCCTGGGTAAAAAGATATAGGAAAATTGGTAAGGAGAATGGATGGGGGGGGGCTCTCCAAGCGGATGATGAACAGAAGGCCGCGAGATTGATGTTGAGTGAAGCATCTGATAAACCTTGCCAAGTCCATAACAAAGAGAGAAATATCTAAAAGTTCACAGAGAACAGAACCCGAGCAGAAGCTAAAACAAAGAAAGAATCCTTGATAACTATGAGAGTTCCCTATTGATATCATGGCCTAGCACAGGGGTGGCCAGAGTGCTAAGAATGAATGCCTCTGAGCCTATGGTCGGATGGAAGGACAAAAACCCATAGTCAGTTAGTTGGCTACCACCTGTAATAAATAACTAATCGCATATCTTGTGTATTTAAGTGGTACTGTGAATTAAAGTTGGATATCCTATGAATGTTGTAGGGATGGATATGTTTGCTTAATGATTTATACTCTATCCCTTTTTTCGTCTTCTTGATTGTGTAATTAGGCAAGTAGGAAATTATATGGATTGGACATGTTTTATACTCATAAATGCTTGCGCTCTGTGGTGGCTTAAGCTAAAGCCACGAACTGTGAGTTCGTTGACCTTGGGCACAGTTTCATGTATGCATGTCAACCCTCCTAGTCGTTCTGAGTCCCTTGGAGGAAGGAGTTTGTTAAAGATCAGGAGAGATAGTGCACGTATGCACAAGATCTCTGTGAGGCAAGAAAATATCGAGAACCACTTAAGTTATAGAGATTAAGGGATGAGCGTAAGGGGTGCACAGAAGAATTCGTCGAAGTGTTACGTTCAAGAGAAAGAGCACAAATCTCTTAAGCCTTTCAGAGCAAACAAAGCTCAGTAATAATAGCGAGATTGAAGTATCGAAAGAGAAGTTTCCTTTGTTCGGAATATGAATGAACGAGAACTGTTCAAGAAGAGCTAAGGTCCGTTGTGACCGTTGGATACATGAAGGAGTGCAGGAGTCAAACCCTCGAGTCCTTCGTACTTTGCAAGTTTGGAGAATTGAGAAAGTTTGTCGTAAGGGAAGTAAAAATCCCCGAAGTCCTGAAGTCCCGAAGTTAATCTGGACTTTAGATCTGAGGATGCCCGAGATCCATCCCGACCGTCAAATCTATGAGGTAATCAGTCTGACGTTGACCAACTACGGGAGATTTCAATCGAGGAGTGAGTCAACCTACCGAAGTCTCAACGTGTCAAAGTCCATCCTAGCCATTGGTACCAGGAGACACATGGCACCAGATCCTTCGCTTCAGAGGTTTAGTGCTCCGGAGGAAAATGGAGTGTGTGAAGCGAGAACTCCCGAAGGCCAAAGTTTCGGAGTTCATCATGAACGTTGATAGTAGGGGATGTGTGTCTGGAGATATGACACTCTGGGAGGATTACACTATGGAGGTTTGCGTTGGTGAGCATGTTGATATTCTCGAAGTGATTTGTAGCCATCGATTCGTGGGAGATACACATCGATAGATCATGAACTCCGAGTGAAAGCCTTTCAGGAGAAGGTGAGTGTGGAAAGGTAGAAAATATCGAAGGCCAATCTCGTGGAGAATATCGTAGATGCACATCTAAAGGGACAAGTGTCAACAGATCTTCCATTTCAAAATATTGTCATACGGAGAAAACTAAAGATTTGAGAGTTGAAAACTCTAAAACCTGAATCGCGAAACAAATCATGTCTGTTGATTTGAAAGGGTCAGATATGATCCACAAGTTTGAAAGGATATATCTGAGCCATCAGTTCAGAGGTACCATCAATATCATGAGATCAATGGTCACGTTTCATTGTGGGGACAAAAGGTGTTCGAAATTTAAAATTTTTGGATTGGCCGCAATCGAGACCACAATATTGAAAAAAGGACACGTGGTGAATTGCGGAGCAGTTTTGTTCCAAACCACTCTTGGTCACAATCGCAATCGCGTAATTAGCGTTCGGTCGTAACTCACGTTCATATGCAATGTTCGCCAAGAGAAAAGGGGCTAATGCCAATGCCGAGACTTCACTAAAGCACGAAGGATAAGGTCGCAGGTATCATAAGACCTACACCAGAGGTCGAAAGGGTCTGTGTTTTATTAAGAGGTGAGACTATCAAGGTCTCAAAGTCCCGTTTGACTTAGAGAACTGGAGAATCTTGACTGGAGGGTCGAGATGAGTCCTAGACTTTCCAAATTAGAAATCCTGGATGGAGAATTTGTCCATTAAGAAAAGAAAAAAAAATTACGCCCCACCGTGGGTGTGTTACAAATTGGTATGAGAGCATGGTTACAACACTTGGACTTCTTGGGCTCATGTACGAGTTGCATAAGGATATATTGTTATCTGCATTTACTCCTTGAGGAGAAGGAATGCAGATTGAACCTGTGATTTTGGGAATTCTTGTTGAGTCCTAACAGAAGAATTTCTTTAGCCTTGTCAAAGTGATAAATACTCTTAGCGGAGTAGGGATATGCTAATTAACATTTATAATAAGACTTGAATGTGGATAGATGAAGGTGGCTAGGTTTTGTCAAGAGCAGCTGAAGCCTGAAATACAGATGACCTGGTGTTCGTAACACTACTTATAAGCATGAACAGTTGGAACTTCAAGCACTGATGATGGTTGATTATATAATGGTTAATACCTTTGTGGGATTAAAGGAATCTGATGGAATCAGGTAGGATCCCTAGTAGTTATAGTTACTACTTTATATTAAAATCAAAGTATATAACTCCTCATGATCAGAGAAAAGTGAGATGGGTAAAACCCTATGGATGCTGAGGAAAGAATGTTTTCTTGCTAGACGTTGTCGCATAAAGAGGAAAGTGACCCTGGTTGGTTATTCCCCTGAGAGAAGGCAACATCAATACGAGATATGACTATGAGATTAGTCTTGTAAGTGACCAAAATCTCAAACTAAAGGACACTAATGATGAAATTAAACTATCAAGCGAATGCATGAGGTAAAAAGGTGCAAGAGAAGCACCTACTTATACATGAATGTGTATACATGATCATAAGGATGATTGGAATATCCTTGGGAAAAGGATATAGAAGCTTGATATGTCCATGTGTGTGAATGACATGGAAAAGGTGCAAACAATAAGCTAGCATGATGAATACTTATCCATGTTTAATTATGCTTGAGTGCTTGGGTTTAATGCATTATGGAGCTTCCTAATATGAATCCTGATATTAATACCAATTAGGTATGAATGATATTAAACGTGCAAGTGATGCACATGTATGATGTAAGAGTAGAGTTATAGGTCCAATATGGTTTCCCTGATGAGTGAATTTAAATCAATAATTTCTCTTGCCCAAAATAAATGAATACTATGGATGCATGGCTGACTCCATTCTGAAGAGTCATGAAAGTTCTGTCCCAAATATTAGCTTGAGGGGGAATGTATTCCCTTTCCTTAGGAAATACTAATATAATTAGATAAAAAGGGTAAATGAGAAAATATGCTTTGTTGTCATAATAAGAGGCAAGTGATTATGACTTCGAGGATCACAGGAGAAGGTTTGTGAACAATCTTGAGTCGAATGATATTAAAGGTAAAGATGTAGGTGGCTGTGAAACATACCTATGACCGCTACAGGCAGGTTTAGGATTATGAATATGGTTAAGTACATCATGGATGTAAGTTAACAAAACCAGAGTATGTATGGATACATAATTTGGGTACATGACAAAGGTGCATGTTTATATTCCTTATGGAATATTGGGTAAACCACTAAAGTTAACTCAAGGCTGAATCCATCACAGATAGTGATGGACGTGCAATAAGGAAGTTGCATGTTGAGGGAGTTTCCTATGGAAGAACTGTGTGCAAAATATGTCAGGAGGACAGAGTCACAACCTTAGTAACTACTGAGAAACTGACCAGTGAGCTACAAGCTTATATATATATATATATATATACACCAGAATCCTAGATTACATTTTGAAAAACATCATGTAATGAATAGAAGATTAATAAATGAATATTGACCATTCTGATAACCGAATGGTAATGTGCAGGATGCACAGGTTCATGATCCATTATGAATAATAAAAAAGGTTTATTATTAAAGCATGTTGTTGTATTCCAAAAAGGTTAGGGTGAGGCCAAACCAAGGCTGCTCAAGGAAAAGAGTAGGAAGATCCCAATAGGGAGTAAATTGCAAAAGCAAAGAAAAGATAGTGACACCTTAGAAATATCTCAGCTGGGCTGAAACGTCCTAGGGGATGTAGAAAGAATTTGAAGAAGGGGAGTACCCCAACTCCTTTCTTGCTATGTGTTATGTTTCCTTTGGAATAAGAAATCTGATTTACTAATGAAAGTAAATGTTTTTACACCATAGTGATGATGATTGTATTACTGCAGAAACAATTGAGAACTGCCTATATTGCATTCATGGAAACCCTTGAAGATAATGTGATGAAGTGCATAAAGATATGCTAGGACATTTTGAAGAAGTTTTATGGATTTGGATGTTATGATACATGCATTTTAATTGATATTACAACTAATGATACATGTTGTGTATATAAAGGAATTGGAACTGTTGAGGAAGACAGTTACCAATAATGGGCAACCTCAAGTAGAGGATGACCATGGGAAGGATGCAATCGAAATATTGTTGACAGGACTGTGAAAATCCTGCTAAAGCACTGTTGATGAGGCAAAGATCAGAAAGAGGGTGCTAGAAGCCAAGAACAAGTATAAAAATGTCCATGCTTATGTGGCTCAAGATATGAAAAGATTTGGGTGAGAGTCGCTTCTGAAATATTTTACTGTCTCATGTTATGCACAAAATTTTGAAAGGGCAGTTGTATGCCAGGGGTACCCAAGTAGGGTATGATTTGGGAAGGAGGACCTAAATGTTGGAGGTGTGAAACTCTGGCATAGAAGACTGATTGTATGATGCAACAACATCTAAACCAAATGATCTATGTTAACCTTTACTAATAGATCGTAGAAATCCCTTTGATCAACTACAGATAGAGGTCGTGAAGATCGCAAAGGAAAACCCTGATCGAATCAGGTTAATCAAGAACCTGGCAGAGGAAGTGAACACGAGTCATTCATCGGAAGGAAACCAATCTCTTTCGTTAGATTGAATTCAAGATACACTAGATTTAATGGATCAAACACCAGTCGTTCGATAAGATCGACGACCCACATCCATTGCAGAGATTAAATAAGCACACGGGTTAATGGCGGAGCCCGTGCCCATATTTAAATTCAATGTAGCTTTGTTTTGAGTTTGGGATCCGATCATAGATCAGACGATCCACATATATTGCATAGATAGGAAGGAGAATTAAATCGCGATCTAGTTGAGGTTCTGCAATCCCTTGAAATCGTTAGATCTGGGGGAAGATGGATTTGCACCATCGATTTGCAGGAAAGGGGTGTAGCCAGGATCATAACGCTTGGACGTGGGAGCTAAAAGTATAGTGTCAAAACGAATAGAGCTGAGATCACAGCTCTCGATCAAGTGGAAAGAAAACAGAGTCCATCCGGGCCAGTCAAGGAAGGTAGAGTTTAGCACTTTGCGTTAGATTGTGGTCGTGGGGAATGTTCTATGGGAATGAAGGTGCTCCTAGTTAGCACATTGCATGGAATTGCTTTGAGGAAATGCATGTTTGCATAAAGGATAGACAATGGATTTCCCATTGAGGAAGGAGGACCTTCCAATACTTCTACTTAAATTATATAGGTTTTAGAGAAAACCACATTTGGGTGGCCATGAGTGTTGGCACCCTGGTTATTAATGAAGGAGGAATTCTTAAAGGCATTCCTGTGAAACTTTTGAGTTTCATGTGTGCCATTTTGGAATCGTGATCATCTTGTAGCCGGAAGCATAGTCCCGCTGCAACAATGAATGAGAATGAACAAACCATATGGTGAAAATCTTGGCTAAGATCCAATGCACCATGGAAAATTACATGTCGTAAAGTGTGGGAAACTTAAAAATCAATGCAAGAGTGCATTGGGTATTAATGTGGCCATGAATGTTGGCACATTCACTAAAGTCAATTGATATCTGAATTACATTCTGAAAAATTTGGCAGGCTGAAAAGATGCATAGGTAAGGGATGATGTATCCTTGAATAGATGAAAATGATTTGGACTGTTAGTATGCCTGATTTAGGAAAACCTTAGAAAAAAAAGAAGAAGAGGGTAATGATCATGAAAAGTAACAATTTGTTTGGCTGAGGAATGTTGAAATTGCAGGAGGAAATGGGTCTTGGATATGACAGTATTGTAAGCCCATAAGGAATACCAATTGCCTACTGAGCCAAACTGCAAGGAATGGTATTTCCTTTTTGAGAAAGTGAATTTGATTGTTAGTATGCACAATTCTGAAATTATTTGTGATGATGTTATAAAGGTGCAATAAAATGTATGTGCATGGAAACTAACAATTTGTTTGGCTGATTGAAATTGAAAGTGAAGGAAGAAAAAGATTCTTGAATATGGAAACATTGTAAGCCATAAGAAAGACCAATTGCCTGCTGAGCCAAACCACTATGGGAAGGAAAGTCCCATAATTATGAATTTGTTTCCTGTGCGAAACAAATATGGAAACAAAATGTGGAATTTGGATATTTGTGGGTCATAGATTCACAATAAAATTTTGAATTTAAAATTTATGATGATGTCTCATGAATTTTTATATGCCTGTGATACGGGTGAGAAAGAGTATAATCCGATCACATGAAATAGAGACTAACTTGGAAGGAGAGTAACCTTCGTCCCTATCTATGATTGATTCGGGAGAAGGAGAGTAATCTTCATCCCTAACTTTAGCTGAGATGAAAGGCTGCCAAGCTGTAAAATCATGAAAAATGGTTACTGTTGAGCCATGAGAACCCCATGGTAAGACATGATTGCCTAGAATATGTTTTGTTGAGGCAACACAAGCCAGAGGGATGCCTCGACAGAGAAAATATGAGGGATGCCTCGATGTAAGACTCGATAGAGTCTCTGGAATTATTTATGTGCGAGAAAACCTTGGCAAGGCAAGACAGATCACCCGAGGGACTGTATAGCAGAGAAGGGGATGCTTGAGCCTGGGCCTGGAGGTTGAGTGATCGCAAGGAAGAGGATACCTTAATAGTTCTTGTAAACTATTGATTAGGATCATGCACATGATGGGTAGTTCTTCCTGTGCGATAAAACCTTGGCAAGGAAAGAAGGATCACCTAAGGGACTATATAGCAGAGAAGGGGATGCCTGAGCCTGAGCCTGGAAGGTGAGTGACAACAAGGAAGATGAAACCTTATTAGTTCTTGTAAACTATTGATTGGGATCATGCACCCAATGGGTATGTCAAGGAAAAACAATGAGCCTGGATAACAAAACAACCATGTGGATACAAATCCACAAACTGCGCAAATAATTATTGTGCTAAGATTATGAAATTTTCCTAGAATTTTCTTTTTTTTATGCAATGTTTTCGCATAACACTATGATTAACGTGCTTGTTTTCCAAGAATTATTGAAAGCATGTGACCAAGATTAAGGGTCTGAAAAAGGATCTAACCGAGAAAGAAAGATCAATATTTCTGAAACAACTGAATGAGAAAGGCATGACAAGTGTTTTGAGGAAGAACACCAAGGACGATGTTCCTTTAAGGGGGAGGGAATTGTAACACCCATGTTTCCCCCAGTTTGTAATTAATCATAAAATAGTATTACCATGCTAAGGCATGTGGACAGTGTAAATGTATTATTGTTTGAGTTGCCAATAACTGACTATGGGGGTGAAGCCTTGAAAGTACTGGCCATGATATCACTAGAGGAAAGAATGTGAAAACTATAAGAGAGGGTTCATTATACCAAATAACCCCAAATTTCCCTTGATGGGGATAATAAATCTCCTTCAGATCCCAAGGAGAGAAACCAGTTAATAAAGAAAGGACCAGTGGTTGAATTATTAACCACTCCCATAAATGGAAGCATGGTCTAATTGCAGAATGTCAGCCCGAAGTACCACTAGGTATGATAGACCAAGCTAACCAGAGTTTCCTTTTGACAAAAGGAACATGATGGGTTGAGAACCATCCTGGGGAAAAATATATAAGAAAATTGGTAAGGAGAATGTGCAGGGGGAGGGGATATCCAAGCGGATGATGAATAGAAGGTCGCAAGCTTGATGCTGAGTGAAGCATCTGATAAACCTCTCCAAGGCCATAACAGAGAGAGAAATATCTGAAAGTTTGCAGAGAACAAAACCAGAGCAGAAGCTGAAACAAAGAAAGAATCCTTGAGAACTGCGAGAGTTCCCTGGTGATATCATGGCTTGGCAAGGGGGTGGACAGAGTGCTAAGAATGAATGCCTCTGATCCTATGGTTGGGTGGAAAGATGAACACCCACAGTCAATTAGTTGGCTAGCACCTGTAATATATAAGTAACCACATATCTTGTGTATTTAAGTGGTACTGTGAATTAAAGTTGGATATCCTATGAATGTTGCAGGGATGGATATGTTTGCTTAATGATTTATATTGTATCCCTTTTTTCATCTACTTGATTGTGTAATTAGGAAAGTAGGAAATTATATGGATTGGAAATTTTTTATACTCATAAATGCTTGCACCCTATGGTGGCTTAAGCTAGAGCCACAAACTGTGAGTTCGTCGAACTTTGACATAGTTTCATGTATGCATGTCGACCCTCCTAGTATTCTAAGTCCCTTGGAGGAAGGAGTATGTTAAAGCTCAAGAGAGATAGTGCATGTATACATAGGCTATCTGCAAGGCAAGCAAAGACCGAGAACCACTTAAGTTATAGAGATTAAGGAATGAGTGTAAGGGGTGTGTGGAAGAATTATTCCAAGTGTTACGTTCAAGAGAAAGAGCACAAAGCTCTTAATCCATTCATAGCCAACAAAGCTCAGGAAGAAAAGCGAGATTGAAGTATCGAAAGAGAAGGCTCCTTTGTTCGGAAGACGAACAAGAAAGAAATGTTCGGGAAGAGACAAGGGCTGTTGTGACCATTGGATATAGGAAGGAGTGCGGGATTCAACCCCTTGAGTCCTTCAGACTTCGCAAGTTTGGCGAATTGAGAAATTTCTTCATAAGGGAAGTAAAAATCCCCGAATTCCCGAAGTTAATCTGGACCTTAGATATGAGGATGCCTGGGAGCCATCCCATCCATCAAATCTATGAGGTAATCAGTCCTGTTAGCGTCAGAAGTCACTCCTGGATTGCTTGCAGGAGCAGAGCCCAACGCCCATCAGTTTTATGTCACGATAGTTTGTAATGGGTGATCAAATGGGTAGAGACTCGAGAATATATCACTCTAACTTAGGGACTGGGTCTGGTATGTAAGGAACAAAGGAGCTCTTGGTCTAACTTCAGTCATTAAGTTGATTAAAAGATGAGAAAGTGGAAGACTTTGTAAGAAGAGTGAGAAAACCACCTCGGGCAATAGGCCTTTCGGTAGTTTGTAGAAGAAAAACTTTGAATGCAATATCCTCTTGGTTCAGGGCTTCGGGAAACTGAAAGGGGGACTTGAATGGATCCTCCAATTCCAATTCGTTCAGTGCTAAGAAAGTTATAAAGACCGATTAGAAACAATGCAACTGTTACAGTGATCCAACCTACATCATCCTATAAAAATTACAACTCAATCGGATCCTCCAATTCCGAGCTATTCTAATACAGTGTAAACAGAGACGTGAAAGAAACTGACAATCATAAGGAAAGAAATCTCAAACGTCCACACATAACCAGGAATAACAGTGCTTCATTAAAGATTTACAAATGAGAGCCTTGTTCAACCATCGATCCATTACAGAATACAAAGACTGAGTCTACATACTCAGAAAAATTCGCCTAACAGAGGTGCACTCAGTCATCCAAGTCTTGGTGTCCTTTCAGCCGAATTCGGATGGATATTCTTTGTCAGACGCCACCTTAACTGCGCATGGATCCTGTAAGGGGAGTAGCTGATCCATTAAGAGTCGAGTTAGCGTGAGCAAACCTCCTCTGGCTAGTCAAGGACTCGGCATGGATTCTTTGGAAAAATTGGTACACAGGACCCTCTTGAGCAGACCGTTTTCCAGACCCTCCATACCTTACACTTAATGAATGAGGAGAGGTTTCAACCACCCCCTCTCACCTTCATTTACTCCAAGAAAGAAACATGATTGAGATCGGATCCGATGGCACCTGGAGGTTGTGATGGGCCTCTCTGTGACTGAAACCCGACGCCTTTGGCCCCTTTTGCACAACCCCTTTATTTTCCGGTGATCACGGGTTGTGATCCTGGGTTTACTCTTAGAGGCGCTTTCGGCATTCGTGAATAAGAAGGAGTTAATCCTCGCTTATCACAATCGCGATGAGCGAAACGTCGAGAGTGCTTAATTGGGCGCCACGCATCCCCTTAGATCTGACGGTCCTGAACTCAATCGGTGATGTTGTGGGCCCTGGTCCTGGATGCTCTTGGCATTTCACGCTTCGGGATTATGAAGGAGCTGCTGCTTGCGCCTCGAAGTCGCGATGGGCGAAAAGGTGAGGAGCCTAATCATGCGCCAGGTGTCTCCTGTGGATAGACGGCTGAGATTGCTCTGTGATACTACAGGCCCAACTTTGAGTGCTTTCAGAGATTTGGGGTTCGAGGTTTCGAGATGTAGAATGACATGGAACTCTTACCCTTCGAACTCCCAAATGCCAAAATGCCGACATGGCTAGATCTCGTGCCACACATCCTTTGGGATGGACGAATGCCATCAATTCCTGCACATAATATGGGCGTTATCCATTGTGATAATCTTGGTGCAACTCCTCTAACCTCGATTAACCGCCAACTGTCGATCTTCTCTCATGGATGAATCTGGACCATCGATAATATAATTTCTCCCGCTTACTCACTTGGAAGTTTGAAATGATATTTTTCCGTGCTGCGCTCGGGCACTTCTCATGCAACTTGCAGACTTGAATACTCTCCCCGGCAATGGCGCCAGAAATGTTACTAACATTAGGCTCCATGGGGGATAGAGTCATCCCTGTGATGCTCTAAGGACTCATTTTGCAGCTCCAGTGCCTTCCTGTTGGGCTATGGGGTCATTTATTTACAACTTAAAGACGAAAAGAAAAAACAATATTTACAACCGCGAAAGAGCCATGTGCGTCTCAAGAGAAAAATATTTTTAGGAAATGCCCATTCACAGGGCCATTGAAAACTTCCTGATCCTTTAAATTCCGTACCCTGTAGGTGTTATTCGAGAATACTTCATATACTTTGAAAGGCCCGATCCATAGGGCTTCGAATTTTCCATGCTTTCTTTTATCTTGTTTAGGAGCATACCATTTCAGTACCAGGTCTCCTATCCGAAACTCTTCCTTCTTGGCCTTCTTATCAAAAACCTGCTTGATCCTTTGCTGATGGTCCTGAATTCTGTCCATTACCTGATCCCTGGCCTGCTGGACCTTCACTAGCTGATGAATTCTTCTGATCATGTCATTAGGTTCTTGTTGATGATCCTGGAGGAATTTTTCTACGAGAATGACTAAATGAGAAGGAAAAACAACCTCTGTTCCATAGACTAATTGGAAAGGAGAGATGCCTATAGATATCTTCGTGGTCACTCGATCGACCCATAGAGAAAATTTCAATCTTGAATGCCAGGCTTTCTTGTTGTCTTCCAACATTATTTTGATGATCCTTATCAGGCTTTTGTTGGAGGATTCTGCTAAACCATTTCCCTAGGGATAGTATGGGGTGGAGTGAATCAGTTTGATCCCAAATTGCTCACAGAACTTGGGTAATGGCTCAACCCTAAAAGAGGTTGCGTTATCAGTGACAATCTTACTTGGGCAGTCGAATATTGTGATGAGATCTTATAGGAATCCGATGATTACCTTGTGGGAAGCACTCCTGGTGGGGATAGCTTCAATCCACTTGGTAAAGAAATCTGTAGCTATCAGGATCCATCTGTGCTGCCCACTGGAAGCGGGGTGAATTTCTCGAATGAAATCTAGGCCCCATTGCTGGAAAGGTACTAAGACAACCACAAGATTTAACAACAAAGACTTGAGCTGTTGTTTTCCTGCAAATCTTTGACATTGGATATAGGCTCTAACTCCTCTATGGACATCAACGAACAAGGTGGGCCAGTAGTACCCGACTCTGAGAATTTTGTGGGCTGTGGCCTTCTAGAAATGGTGCCCTCCACATAGGATGTTGTGAAATTCAACCATGATCCTATCAGCCTCTTGTGAATTCATGCATTTTAAAAGCACCCCCAGGGGGTCTTTCCAGTATAAAATTTGATCGATAAGGAAGTATTTGACTGCCTTGAGCTTCAGAGCTCTTGCTTTGTTTCTTTGCAGGTTTTCTGGAGGCCGCAACTCTTGTAGAAAGTATATGACATCCTTATACCAAGGACATCGATCCAATGGGGGCTCCCTTGAGGGTCCATGTTAGACAACCGACCCTGCTGAATTCCTGAGCATTCGTTGATGAAAATTATCCCCAAAGCTTGCCAATTGGCTTCAGCCAACAACTTGGCTAAACCTTGACCTTTGATCAATTTGGTAGGCTTTATTTCCAGGTCAAATTCCAGAATCTTGGCTATCCACTTACTCCTTCTCCCGTCTATGTCAGGCTGAATAAGAATGTCTTTAATAGCAGCTGAGGGGACATAAGCGATGATTTTTGACTGCAGGACATAGATTCTAAATGCCTTGAGAGCCTTTACCAGGGCATAGGCCTGCTTCTCCATAGTGTCATACCTGACTTCGACATCCCTCAATGCTCAGCTGAAATAGGCAACAGGCTTCTCTAGCCCAATCTCGTTTGTCTGTAATAAAACAACAGCCAGAGGCAAAGGAGAAAATAAGGAAATCCTTTGAGTAGTCGGGGCTAATAAGCACAGGGGCTTCAGTCAGGTCCTTCTTTATCCGCTCAAAGGAATGACACAATTCAGAAGTCCACCTCACTTCATTTCCTTTCCTTAACATGGCTGTTATAAGTTTTACCTCCTCAGCAAAGTTAGGCACAAACCTCCTCAGAAAATTAATCTTACCAAGGAAAGATTGGACCTCCTTATTGGACCTCGTGATTGATAAGGCTTGTATTGCCTCAACTCTGCTAGGGTCAATCCTAACTCCTTCCGCTGATACTATGTGGCCTAGTAACTTTCCCTCTTGCATGGCGAACAAAGATTTCTTGGGGTTTAATGAAATGCAAAAACTCCTGCATTTCAGGAAAACCTTCCTGAGATGATAACAGTGTTCTTTATCAGATTTTGAAAACACTGTGATGTCATCTAGATAGACGACCACAAATTTATTCTTTTCCCCAACGAAAGCTATGTCCATGGAACGCTGAAACGTTGCCCCTGCATTCATTAATCCAAACGACATCTTGGCATACATGAATGTGCCCCATGGAGTGGTAAATGTCGTCTTTTCCCTGTCTTTAGGCAAAACAAAGACTTGATTGTAGCCAGAGAAACCGTCGATCATGGACATCCTGGATGCTCCTGTTACCCTTTGCAGTATATGTTCCATCTTTGGTAAGGGGTATTTATCCTTTCGTGAGCTCCTGTTCAGGTTTCTGAAGTCTACACAGAGTCTGATTTCTCCATTTCTTTTCCTTACTGGTACTAAGTTGGCCACCCACTCCGAATATCTCAGTGGTACGATGATCTAGGTCTACAACAAATTCTTCACTTCCCTCTCCATAATAGGCAACAACATAGGATTGATCTGTCTTAGCTTCTCCCTAAACGGCTTTGCCTTGCTTTTCAACGGGATCTTATGCTCAATGACATAAGTGTTATATGTTTTGAGATCTTCATAGGTCCAGGCAAACACATCAGCAAATTCCCTCAGAAGTCCAGCGTATTCAGACCTCTGCTCCTTTTTCAGACTTCTTGACAATTTGACAAACTTGGGCTCACTCTCGGTGCCAATGTTGCACCGAATAGTACCAGCGTCATCCTCCAAGATTTCCCCCTTTAATGACACATCATTTCTATCAAAAATCCTTTCCAAAGGAACCAGTCCCCTTGGAATGTGGTTGTTGGGGAGCTACACAATGTTGCGCTCTTCTGTTTTACTCAGAAACTTACCCCCATCAAGCTCTTCTTCAGAGATAGAGTCTTGGTCGATATGCATCTCTGAAAATTCTTCGACAGTCTCCAAGAATTTCTTGATCTCGAGATCATCCTCGAATACCTTCCAATGTTTGATGTTGTCAGGTATGGAGGGCCTGTATTTTACTTCTACATCATATCTGAATTTGGGCGGCAAGGGTACTTTGAAATTGCTTGCTGATGTAGCCAAGGAATCTGCCACTGTGTTCTCCTCTCTTGGGATGAAAGAAATGTTAAATGCTGAGAAGAAACTGTCAATTAGGTCCCATACCTCATTTCTGTAACTCCTGAGTCGAGGATGCCTAGCCTGATAAGCGCTTCTGATCTGATGGACCACCAACTCTGCATCATCGAACATTGCTACCTCCTGAATTCCCATTTCCCTCGCATCTCTTAATCCTAGAACAAGAGCTTCATACTCTGCCACATTGTTGGTAGCTTCAAATTCTAGTTTGTATGACAGAGATATGGTTTCTTGAGCAGGTGATACAAAAATTACCCCAGCACCAGCTCCTTCCCTGGAAGAGGCTCCATCAAAATTTTTTTTCCAGATGGGGGAGATGGGGGAAGAAAATTCATGAGGAGTGGTGGGTTTCTTTCTGAGTTTTAAGGAAGGCTCAGGAGCATTAGTGAGTTCTAGTACACTGGAACCTAAATCAGTGTCTAAGGCAAAAATGGGATGGTTGGTAGGGTTGGCCTCATCACTGATTATATAGGCCAGTTGGGCTTCCCTGTATAGCCTCCTATGTTCT
>JZKD02S2207940.1:350009-371551 GCA_000966675.3 Picea glauca
ACAATATCCATGACCACACTTTTCATGGGCAACTGAAACAAGGTCACGACCAGGTCTTTGATGACTCCTAGACATTGAAATTTTCTGGAGTCAAAGGAATAGAGGTCATGATAGGTTCGGGTGACTTCCAGCCCTAACTCTTCCATGACAGTTTTGGGCATGAGGTTGTGAGAATCCCTCGAATCCATCAGGTAGTTGTGCAATACCTTATCATGTATGTTCAAGGAAGTGTAGAAGGGAGGGATTGAGTCATTCCCGTCTTCTACCATAGACCTAGAATAACTGCAGGATTTTCATCTTGCAAATTGATGGAGTCTGTGGGAAGGCATGAGATCTCAGACTGTAAAATCTCAGAGAAGAGTTTCTTGAACCCTTCATGTTTAATCAATTCAGTTAGGGACACAGGGATTCTGATCTTTTGAATTTCATGCTCGAAATTAAAAGAAGAGGTAAGCTTCGGGATTTCTCTTATTTCGGGAACATGACTCTGGACTATGGGAGAGAGGGGTCGGGGATTCTTACCTATGTGATTATCTGCTACTTCATTAGTAGGTTTCTCTATTCTAGTGGACTGCTCAGGGAAATCAAGTGCTATTGTCTTTTTCTTATACCTCAGATCATATCTGCCTTGGCTGCCACTAGTCTTGTCTCCCTTGCTCAGTTCATTTAGCTGATTGTCCATGAGAGACTCCTCATATGTTGATTGAGTGAGATGAGGAAAAGGGGGAGTGTCCACGAAGCAATGGATTTCAGGATCAAGCTCATCTGTTTCCCCTTCTTCCCCCTCGACCACAAAATTGTTTTGAAAAGGGGCTTGAATCTTCTAGTCTTCTCTATCTCTTCCCCTCTCCCTTTGCATAGTCGAGGAAGTAATATTGTTTGGCCTCCTGAAACCTCCTTTGTTTTCGGCGTTTTGGGGGCCCTTGTATGCTTTCCTCCCCTCCACCTTCATTCTCTCCATCTCTGCAGACAGAGACTTCACCATCCTGGTCAACTCATCCACTTGAGGGTGGGGCACCGATGGGCCAGAAGTTGAGGCTTCCGACCTTCCCTTTCTTATGTCTACGTCGGCCTTGTTCCTTAGTATTCCAGCTGCTAATACATTGGATTCCACTTCTATGGACGCATATTTCATTTGAGCTAAGGAGGTGGCTCTTCTTTCACTCAATAAAAGACAGAAATCAGGGCCAAATGCACTAGCATAAGAAATCTTAGCCGAGGCTTCTGGGGGTTTTATTTCGGCAGGAATTTTATTATACATCTTATTGAATCTTTTGGAGAAGTCAGAAACATACTCTCCTTCCATCTTCTTCAAAGACCCAAACTTTGTCATGTAATATATGAAATCCTTCCTATCTCCCCACTGCCTCAGGAAAACACTATCCAAGGCTTCGATCCCAGCAATAGATCCGGGGGCCAATCCTCTAAACCACTTCCTCACCTCACCATCCAGGCTCTGGATGAAGACTCTCATCTAGACATCTTCATTTTCAATGTTCAAGTAGTCTGCATAACTGTAGAAAGCAGCCAGGTGCTCTTCCGCAGTTATGTCCCCTTCCCCAGTAAACTTGGGCATATACTTCAAGTAATCTCCAGCAGGTAGAGGATTCATAGGATGGGGTAGGATTAAGGGGGCATATCTGGCAGCGACTATGGCGTCCATTCTATTTAGAGGGGGATTAGCACCAACCATAGGAATATTAGGTGGAGGAGAGTCTGGAGGAGAAGGAGTTCGCAAAGGGGCTACTGGCAAAGAGTCCCGAAGTGGAATGGGAAACAAAAGGGGATTTAAAGAGAAGGCTAACGCGTTCAAATCAACAAATGCTCCTCTTTGTGTAGGAGTAGTAACAGTAACAAGAGGAGAAGTAGTAAATATAGGAGTGGGGAAATCTTCTGTAGTCCTAGTTCTACACCAAGGTACAGCTTCAGAGGAGAGGGGAGTGACAAGGATTTCTCCCTCCAATCCCAGACTAGGAGGGGAAAACTCAGCAGGAACACTCCCGAAATTCAGGAAATTGGAAACCTCAGAAAGAGGTCTATTAAGAAACCGAGGAGGAGAAAATGGAGTTCCTACAGAAGGGGATGGAGGATTTCCTGGTTCGGTGGTGGAAGTTTCTTTTTTAGGGGCCTTTCCTTTTCTGAGAACCACCTCTAGATCAGTTTCAGGTGTAGCTAGAGGCAGTTGTGGATGAGACCGCGTGTGTCTACCTCTGAAAGCCACAATTAACACGACAGGTTCTCCACAATGGAGTCGTCACAATGGAGTTGCCAGGTGCATAGTAGAAATCTTCAAAGGCTCTGATACATGATGCACCTTCAGAATCAGAGGCTCAATGTCGTTCAATCTCGGGGAAAATTTTCAACTTCGTCCCCGGCAACGGCACCAAAAATGTTAACATCAGAAGTCACTGCTGGATTGCTTGCAGGAGTAGAGCCCAACGCCCATCAGTTTTATGTCACGATAGTTTTTAATGGGTGATCAAATGGGTAGAGACTCGGGAAGATATCACTCTAACTCAGGGACTGGGTCTGGTATGTAAGGAACAAAGGAGGTCTTGGTCTAACTTCAGTCAGTAAGTTGATTAAAAGATGAGCAGGTGGAAGACTTTGTAAGAAGAGTGAGAAAACCACCTTGGGAAATAGGCCTTTCAGTAGTTTGTAGAAGAAAAACTCTGAATGCAAGATCCTCTTGGTTCAGGGCTTCGGGAAACTGAAAGGGGGACTTGACTGGATCCTCCAATTCCAAGTCGTTCAGTGCTAAGTAAGTTACAGAGACCGATTAGAAATAATGCAACTGTTACAGTGATCCAACCTACATCATCCTATAACAGTTACAACTCGACTGGATCCTCCAATTTCGAGCTGCTCTAATACAGTGTAAACAGAGACGTGAAAGAAACTGACATTCATAAGGCAAGAAATCTCAAACGTCCACACATAACCAGGAATAACAGTGCTTCATTAAATCTTTACAACCGGGAGCCTTGCTCAACCATCGATCCATTACAAAATACAAAGACTGAGTTTATATACTCAGAATAATTCGCCTAACAGAGGTGTGCTCAGTCATCCAAGGCTTGGTGTCCCTTCAGCCGAATTTGGAAGGATATTCTTCGTCAGATGCCACCTTAACTGCACATGGCTCCTATAAGGGGAGTAGCTGAGCCATTAAGAGTCGAGTTAGTGTGAGAAGACCTCCTCTGGCTAGTCGAGGACTCGACATGGCTTCTTTGGAAAAATTGGTACACAGGACCCTCTCGAGCAGACCATTTGCCAGACCCTCCATACCTTACACTTAATGAACGAGGAGAGGTTTCAACCACCTCCTCTCACCTTCATTTACTCCAAGTAAGAAACAGGATTGAGATCGGATCCGATGACACCTGGAGGTCGTGATGGGCCTCTCTGTGACTGAAACTCGACGCCTTTGGCCCCTTTTGCACAACCCCTTTATTTTCCGGTGATCACAGGCTGTGACCCTACGTTTACTCTTAGAGGCGCTTTCGGCATTCGTGAATAGGAAGGATTTAATCCTTGCTTATCACAATCGCGATGAGCGAAACGCCAAGATGGCTTAATTGGGCGCCACGCGTCCCCTTAGATCTGACGGTCCTGAACTCACTCGGTGATGCTGTGGGCCCTGGTCCTGGACACTCTTGGCATTTCATGCTTCAGGATTATGAAGGAGCTGCTTCTTGCGCCTCGAAGTCGCGATGGGTGAAAAGGAAAGGAGCCTAATCGCGCGTTAGGTGTCTCCTGTGGATAGACGGCTGAGATTGCTCCGTGATACTGCAGGCCTGACTTTGAGCGCCTTCGAAGCTTCAGGGTTCGAGGTTTCGAGATGTAGAATGACATGGAACTCTCACCCTTCGAACTCCCAAATGACGAAATGCCGACATGGCTAGATCTCACGCCACGCGTCCTTTGGGATGGACGACTGCCATCCATTCCTGCACATAATATGGGCGCTATCCATTGCGATAATATTGGCGCAACTCCTCTAACCACGATTTCCCGCCAACCGTCAATCTTCTCTCATGGATGAATCTGGACCGTCAATAATATAATTTCGCCCGCTTACTCGCTTGTAAGTTTGAAACGATATTTTTCTGTGCTGCGCTCGGGCGCTTCTCATGCAACTTGCAGACTTTAATACTCTCCCCGGCAACGACGCCAGAAATGTTACTAACAAGTCTGGCGCTGACCAACTCCAGTGTCGAAGTTTGGCGCTGACCAAGTCCCAAAGTGTCGAAGTCCATCCTAGCCATTGGTGTCAGGAGACACGTGGCACCAGATCCTTCGCTTTGGAGGTTTAGTGCTATCGATAAAAATGGATTGTGTAAAGCGAGAACTCTCAAAGGCCGAAGTGTTGGAGTTCATCCTGATCGTTGATAGTAGGGGATGCGTGTCTAGAGATTTGACACTCCGGAGTTTTGCGTTGGTGAGGACGTTGAGATTGTCGAAGCACGAAGTCCCAAAGTGATCTGTAGTTTTCAATTCATGGGAGACACACATCAATAGATCATGAACTCCGGGTGAAATCCTTTCGGGAGAAGGTGAGTGTGGAAAGGTAGAAACTCCCAAAGGTCGATCTCGTAGGGAAGATCGTAGCCACAAATCTAAAGGGACAGGTGTCAGAATATTTTCCATTTCGAAAGATTGTCATACAGAGAAAAGTAAATATTTGAGAGTTGAAAACTTTGAAACCCGAATCGTGAAACAAATCATGTTCGTTGATTTGAAAGGGTCATATCTGATCTACAGGTTCGAAAGGGACAGATCTGAGCTGTCAGTTCAGAAGTATCGTCAGTATCGTGAGATCAATGGTCATGTCGCATTGCGGGGAAAGAAGGTGTTCGAACTTTAAAAAGTTGAGGACGGGCCGCAATCGAGACCATGGTATTGATAAAAGGACACGTGGTGGCTCATGGTGAATTGCGGGGTGAAAAACAATTTTGTTCCAAACCACTCTTGGTCGCATGAAAAATCTCATAATTGGCGTTCGGTCGTAACCCACAGTCATATGCAATGGTCTCCAAGAGAAAAGGGGCTAACACCAACGCCAAGACTTCGCTGAAGCATGAAGGAGAAGGTCACGGGTATCATAAGACCTACACCAGAGGCCGAAAGGGCCTTTGTTTGATTAAGACGTGAGACTATCAAGGTCTCAAAGTCTTGTTTGACTTAGAGAACTGGAGAATATTGACCGGAGGGTCGGGCTAAGTCCCAGACTTTCCAAATTAGAAATCCTGGATTGAGAATCTGTCCATTAAGAAAAACAAAAAAAATTACGCCCCACCGTGGGTGTGTTACACAGAGCCATTGGTTCAACGTTGGACTTGTATGGGCCAGAGGTCAACAAGAAGCAATAAATCTCTAGTTTCAATATTAAGCTTGCATGAGTCGAGTTCTACTTAAGGAAAAATTCAGACACGTAAATGACTGAATTTAGAATTACAACATGGCCATGTTCTGCATTAAGTAGGAATGCACAAATGTGCACACTAAATGTTGGATATTGCAGGGTGCAACACTGAAATTGCATAGTAATTAATGGTGTGTGGGTGTGCGCACGAAAGGTTTGGGGCCGCACAAAATAAATTGTGGTGCATGAACATTATTGATACACGGTGTACATGTTGAAATGGAGATGACAAATTGGTGTGTGTTGAATACCAGTGCACATTTGGGCTTCAAAATAAGGGTTATGACAAGATGATGCAGAGTTTTCATGAAGTTGTTTCGTGAATTCATCTAACAAATCTTGTTGTCTATACATTTTGCATAATTATCAATGATTAGAGCAGGACAAAATCATTGTAGAAGGTCAAAAGCATGGAAGATGCATGAAGGACTTATAGTCTTGATGATGAATTTGGGGATTTGTATGTCGGTTTGGGTGTTAATGGTACATAATCTAAGGAGGAGCGCATGAATTTGGTAGAAATCGTAAATGGATTGAAAAAATATGTCCAAATCTATAATGTTAATAATGAAAGGATTATGAGAGCCAATGTGAAGAAAGATGACTTCAATGTCAAATTGATGCAAATCCTGCAAAAAATAGAAAATAAAATGGATAAGGAGACAGAGTTGAGTAGGTCAAGAAGTCGCAGGTCTCATGATGAGAAAATAAGAGAAGTAAGAAGTGTTGGTAGGAATCGATCTCACTCACCAAATCATTCTTTAAGGAAAGAACACAATAGTTCGAGTCCATCTCCTATCAGGAAGCATAATAGAAGGATTGGGGTGGAAAATCTATAGGGATAAATGAATAAGATCAAGCCTCCTACCTTTGACAGTGAGCACAAGAAGGATGAAGATGCAGAGATTTGGTTGCTGGGTATGAGGAAATACTTCCAAAAGCATAATTATTCTGCGCAAGCAGAAGGGATAATTTATATCCAACAACTAAAAGGAAATACATCAATGTAGTGGGATCAGTTTGTGCAAGTGCCACACATTGATGATAAGAAGGTTTCTTGGAGGGAGTTCAAAAAGTATTTCCAAAAGAAATACTTAACCAAGTGGTACCATGACAAGAAAATGAAAGAGTTCTTTGAACTCAATCTTGGGATTATGACGATATATGAATATGAAAGAAGATTCTTAGAGCTGTTGAAGTATGTCACATTCATCAAGGAAAAACAAGTTAAAATTGAGAGGTACCTGAGTGGGTTTCCATCAGTTATCAGTGACAAGATACAATAAGATGACCCTAAGACATTGGATGAAACTATAAGGCGCGCTAAGTGTCTTTATGAGCAACAAAAGGGAAGACCGACTTTCCAAAAGGCTTGGGAAGATAAGATCAAAAGTCAGGTGGAATAGAGGAAGAATGGGACTAAGCCACCTTTTTTAAAAAATACTACACAAGGACAGTCAACTCTCCAAGAACCCAGAATGTCGGAGATAGTGGGACAAAATCCACGACAACAATCTATTCAATGTTGGAGTTGTGGCGAGAATTATATGTTTTGTTATTTCCCTTGAAGAGGTGATAAAGCGAGGACTACACACAGTGTACAAAAAACTATGACAATTGAGGACATCGAAAGAAATGTGCCAAGGATTTACGCTACGCTGGATAACAAGTAGGATGAGTTTTAGTCGCACATGATTGAGGTGGAAGGTAAGATTAATGACCAATCCATTACTATTTTAATTGACTCAGGAGCTAGTCATAGTTGTCTAGATCCTAATATGGTGGAAAGATTCCATTTTCCGAGAAGCAATCTTGGAAAACCTTGGTTGGTGTAGTTAGCGACCTGAGAAAAAAGGAAAATTAATGAGATGGTTAAGGCATGTCTAATAGAAATGAATGGATTTCACACAAAAAATTATTTGAATATCATACCTTTGGGTTCGTATGAGTGCCTCATTGGTATGGATTGGTTGTACCAACATCATGTTGTTCTAGATTGTTATAATAAGGAATTTACTTGTTTGGATGAGGAAGGAAACTTAAGATCAGTTCAAGTAATTACAAGGGTTGTAACTATCATAAAAGTTTCATCTTCGAAATTGAAGAAAATCTACAGGAAAGGATGTCAAGTATTTGCAGTGCACATGGAAGAGGCTCATAAAGATAAAGTGTCAAGTGTTGAAGGCTACACAATACTGAAAGAGTATGAGGATGTATTTAAAGAGATATTGGAATTTCCTCCAAAGAGAGATATCGATTTCTCTATAAATATGATTCCAGGAGCAGCTCTTGTATCCAAGACTCCTTATAGAATGAGTATGCCAAAATTGAAGGAGTTGCAGATGCAACTTGAATAGCTTCTGAAGAAGGGGTATATACGCCCAAGTGTGTCACCTTGCGGTGTGCCATTTTTATTTGAGAAGAAGAAGGATGGTAAAATGAGAGTTTGTATCGACTTCAAGCAATTGAACAAGGTAACAGTAAAGAACAAGTATCATTTGCCAACGATATATGACATGTTTGATCAACTAAGGGGAACAAGGATATTTTCCAATAGTGATATCAAATCTGGATATCACCAAGTGAGAATTAAAGAAGAAGACATCAATAATACTTCCTTCAAAACAAGGTATGGTCATTACAAGTTTACAATGGTGCCATTTGGGTTTTCAAATACACCAGTTGTCTTCATGTGTTTGATGAATGGATTTTTCAGAAGTTATTTAGATAAGTTTGTCATTGTATTTATAGATGACATACTTATTTATTCAAAGTCTAAAGAGGAGCATGAGCAACACTTGAATATGGTATTGCAAGTTTTGAGGGAGCATCAACTTTTTGCAAAGTTGAGAAAGTGCTCATTTTATCAACGACATATTCATTATTTGGGTCATATCATTTCAAAGGAAGAAATAATTGTGGACCCAACAAAGACAAAATCTATTGAGGAATGGCCGAAACCAAGGAATGTCTCAGAAGTGAGATATTTCATGGGATTGACATGGTACTATAGAAGGTTTATTGAAGGCTTCTCAGAGATTGTGCATCCAATTACATCTTTGAAAAATAAAGTTGCGCGATTTGATTGGAATCTAGATTGTGCAAGGAGTTTTCAACACTTGAAGAGTTTGTTGACAAGTGCACCAATTTTGAGAATTGTTGATCTTGGTGCAAACTTCAATGTATGCACAGATGCATGTAAGGAAGGACTCGGTGGAGTCTTGACTGTGAATGGACGTGTGGTATGCTACAAATCAAGAAAGTTGAAAGATCATGAAAGGATCTATGACACTCACAACTTAGAATTGGCAGCCATAGTGCATGCCTTGAAGATGTGGTGGCACTATCTCATGGGTAAAATATTTGAGCTAAGGACAAACCATAGTGGTTTGAAGTATTTTTTTGGACAACTAATTTTAAATTCCAGACATATTAGGTGGTTAGAATTCCTCAATGCGTATTACTTTGACATAAATCATATCAGAGGAAAAGAAAACAAGGTGGATAACACACTCAACAAGAGGGTGCACAAGATGCATGCTACAACCATTAGCATGTATAAATTGGATTTGTGTGACCGAATTTTAGAAGTTTCCAAATCAAATCTACGCTATGTGGACATAAAGGTGACATTACAATAGGGTATGTCACAACAAAATTTGGAATTTTATGAGCTAAGAGAGGATGGGATCCTCATGTATAGATGCATAGTCTATGTGTTGAATGATTAGGAGTTGAAGAGCATGATATTGTCAGAGATGCATAAGGTTCCTTATGCGAGACATCCAAGTTACTTGAAGACAATTTTCGCAGTCAAGAAGCAATACTTTTGGCTAGGTATGAAAAATGAAGTTGATGATTTTATTGCTATATGTCTCAAATGTCAGAAGGTCAAGGTTGAGTACATACATCCAGTTGGTTTTCTACAGCCTTTTCCCATCCTTGAGTGGAAGTGGGAAGTTTTAACCATGGACTTCATAACTAAGTTTCCTATGACTACTAAGCAACAAGATTCTATTATGGTAGTGGTGGACAAGCTTACTAAAGCTGCCCATTTTATTCCAGTGAAGTCAATGCACAAAGTAATTGAAATTACTGAGATATACATGCAAGAAATTTCCAAGTTGGATGGTGTACCTAAGACAATTGTGTCTGATAGAGATTTCAAGTTCACCTTGAATGTTTGGAAAGGGATATTCAAAGTATTTGGAACAAATTTGAACTTTAGAAAAACATATCACTCTAAGACAGATGGTCAAACAAAAAGAGTAAATCAAGTGATTGAAGATATGCTTGGGATGTATGTGATGTATAATCCATCCTAATGAGAAGAATGGTTCATTTGGTAGAGTTTTCTTACAACAATGGGTATCAAGAGTCTTTAAATATGAGCCCCTTTGAGGTGCTTTATGGTAGAAAGTGCAACACGCGAGTGAGTTGGGACAACCCAATAGACCGCGCAATAGTTGGGCTAGAGCTACTTCGGGAAATGGAGGAGAAGATGGTAAATATCAAGAAAAATTTAAAGGCTATCCTAGACATGAAGAAAAGTTGTGTAGATAAAGGAAAAATTGTAATGTCCTTGATACAAAATCCTTTGTAATTGTACATAGGATGGTGAACCGATTGGTACCAAGTGTAAATGTAATGTATATATATAGGTTGGTGAGTTGTTGACACATGTTTAAGGTGTTGCGCACATTAGATTAAATGTGCGGATAATTTTTATAAAGATAGGGTGCACACATTTTGTATGTAGTGCATACTTGGGCGAGTGTGCACATTGCACTATGTTGTGTGCACATGGGCTGAGTGCATGGTAATGACCTGGAAGTACGTAGTACTGAGTTATGTATATCTTTATATATGGTTGGATATGTATTGAGGCTGAGATTCTGTGCGATTATGAGGCTGGTGATCCTGGACGTAGATAGGCCAGTGCGCCTATCCATGTAAATATAATCATGATTTTAATATAATTTGGCATCGTTGCACGCTGACTGACTCAGATGAAATGAGATGGGGGGGCTACTCCACTGAAAAAGGGAAAAGGGGGTGAATCATATGTTTTGGGGAATACTTTAATAATATTTCTGAAAATTGTAAAGTGGCGAATATATTATTTTATCCTAAGTTCCTAGGGGTTGGGAATGGGTCACCAAGTGGCTTAAAGATACTTTTTAAGATGACAAGAGTCAAGTGGAAGAAATGCGATATATATTGTTGGCCTTAATGTATTTTTGGGATTATCACAATTATTATTGCATGGAGGATTGGGAAAAGGTTTCATGTAACAGGCTCTCGTGAGCGGAAGGGGGTCAGATTATATGAAAAATATGATTATTATCTTATCTTCCTAGAGAATCTTGCAGGGAGTTGTGGGGGTGTAACCATATTTCTACTATCGAAAATCTGGGTTGATAGACCATAAGGATTCTCTCTCAGTGAGACACTGGTTGTTGTGGAGTAGTTTTCAGACTCGTGGGCATACTCTCTAAGAGAGAGTTTTTGTTGAGATTTGTTCCCTGGTGCGTTGAACTTTAGTCACAGGTCTCAGAGACTTCCTGTCCGACCCGTTGCTGGTAACCTAGGAAGGGAAGTGGGGCAGTCGAAGGACTGTTGAGAAGAGAAGGGGAACATTTCCTTGCGTGTGATATTTACATGGGGAATGAGGGACTGTGGGATAGTTGCAACAATGGGCACTTAGGACTGGAAAATTTTGTTGAGTTTCATAACACAACTTGTCACTAGGAACCTTTTTACCTAGTGAAGTTGTGCCCCATCTTGGGGGTGACTTGTTGTTGAAATCTTATGAGCAACAATGTCTATGGCCGAGAGGAACGTCTAAGTCAAGGCCACAATTGGTGACTTTCATTTAAGATAAATGTTTCTTATGTACTTGTCTTGGTTAGTGCGTGCATTTTTGTCTATATTTGACTTGGGTTAAATTCGTGTATGTGTTGCATATAAGTATTTGTTGTTATTTTGTTAATGGTTGCATGCTCATGTAAGTATGGTGCTTTTAGATTGTATTTATAGTTGTGCATAGATATGAGCAATGTGGTTAGTCTTACTTGTTAAGTTAACCTTGGGATTTGGTTATGAGTCATCAAGAAGAGGATGAAGTGGTTGAGCGCGCAAGAAAGTGACATGTGTATACCAAGAGGTTGGAATTTGTGTGTGCATTATAAGAATTAGATTCCACGCACACTGAAATCAAAATTGGCGCATGACGCCTATATGGATGTGCATGCAGTTAGGATGTGTGATCAGTATGTCGAGTTATGCACATAGTTAATGAGTATTTTTTGCTGCTTAAGGTTCTTCTGAAAAGAGATTGTTGCTTCTTTTGATACAAGTTGTGTAGCGTGATTCAAGTTTGGGTTGAGCATGTTACTTCAAGTCAAACTACATGGGTTGTGTTTAAATTAGAAATTGCACAGTGATATTTTTAGAGTAACTTGGCTTGGTAGTATGTTGGGGATGTTATAGTTGGGTTGACTTTGAGCTCTTGAAGTTGGGGTTGGGTGATGTTTCCCAGCCTGGGGTGGCTGGGGGTGTTACATTCTGGTATCAGAATAATTGGCTCAACATTGGACTGATACAGGATAGAGACTAGTATGAATAGATGTGTATGCTAAGAATTGGTTCCGCATATTGAAAAGTCTAATTTACGTAGAAAACCATTGGTGCATGTTGTTAGCATTGAGAGTCACACTTAGACTAATGTAAGTGTAAGCCCAGTCCCCATCAGAATATAAATGGATTGAATGGTTTGAGTAGGTGGATCAACAATACTTGGAAAGAAAGGGAGAGGTTACCAAACTGTCAACATAAGCATTCCATTGGGCAAGGAGTCACAACATCCTATAGATCAAAGGCAATCAAACTGTATATCATACAAAAGGGATATATAATGATGAGTAGAAGCATGGTGAATATGAAAAAAGGAATAACATACATTGTTCAAAGATCCTTTCTGCAAACAGATAAATATTTCTTAAATAGTAAACAATGATTTAATGGGCAAGCTACAACAGATCCTATGTTTTTCATGAATCCATCAATCAATGACAACTATGATCCTCAAAACCTGCAATATGTTCAAGAAAGAAGATAAAAAAGAAGTTGGAAAACAAAGAAGACAATCTGATAACAACTCTCACGAATATTTAATGGCATAAAATGTCATTACAAGCAGGCCCTCAGGCTTACAAATGAGCAACTAAAACTGCTCCTCCAACTCTCTCCTCTCTTGGCTCATGAATCCAACCCTTTTCTCATCAAAATCCCTTTCATTTATAGTAAATAATATTTATCTACCATAAGGAGCTCAAAACCAAGGAGTTACATAATATCCTCCTCCATTTAGGAGTCTTGTTACAAAAGATTCCAACAAAAGCCTAAAAAATTCCAATTTTCCAAGATCTTGCCTATTGTGATAAATGCCTCTTAAAACATGTCATGATGTTTGATCTGAAGATGGAACACATGTCCCTCATGTCAAACTAACTCTCATGAGATTATTCTAACCTTCCTTCACAGCTAGCATCCTTCCCATAGCTTGAATTTGTCAGTCTGTTAGAGTTCGTAGCGCCTATGACAGCATGTGTTACGAACTTTTTTGTAGGTGTTGTTTTTGTCTTTTCTCCAAAAATACGAAGTGGTTCAGGATGATTTTTTGTCAGCAAGTCCAAAACACCATGGTTCTCCACACCAAATTTCATAGGAACCCAGATTGTCATTGAAAATTTTGAAAATTTACAAGCAAAAAAATTCTTTGTTGTGTGTTAATTTCTTAAAAATTGTCATAAATACCAGTTCGCAGTGCCAGTGAGTTCAGGCGCTGCGAACTCTCCTGTAGTAGTCTGTTTCACTTGAAAACGCTTTAAAGTATTCCAAAAACCATCTCCAGTGCCACCAACTATTATAATAACATATGATCACGATATATGACTAAGAAGATAACACCCCAGTAGCTGAACATGATTTATCAAGCATGACCATCCTCAAAATTGCAAAATACAAAAAACAGGAAACTATGAAAACTGATATGAGTTAAGGTGTTCATCGTCTTCATTTTTTGACTTTGGAGCTCCTCATGGTGGAAACTTTAGCCAACATATCCAAAAAAAAAATGGCTAACTCCTCTTTGAAAGGTTGCAACTCCATCTTTAGTTTTATGAATTGAGCTTGATGAGCTTTGTTTAGTCTGTAAATATTTTTGAGATGCTTGTGGATAGGTAAGAACCCTCTAGCTAAGAAATTGTCTCTGTCAATAGTTTCATGATACATATCTAGTGTCTCATTCAACTCCTTCTTGAAGGACAAATCTTTCTTTTTCATGCTGTCAACCTCAACCCTTGCTTCCTATAAGCCAAGTCTCTGACCTTGTACAGAGATTCATGCACCTTATTCTATACACATTGAGAAATAAGAGATGACACTCTTTCAACAAGAACAATAAGGAAAAACAACTGAGGGTTATAATAAAAGGGAGGTGAAAGTAAATCTCTGTTTAAATAGGTCTTGAAGCAACAGAAAAATAGGTTAACAATATTAACAACATTTGCAACTTTAAGCTTGCTTCAACAAATGATCTACCACACATTGTAAATTGGATAGGGGTAAGAATTCACTCGTTTAAGGCTAAATTTTAAAGGATGAAAAAGATGAAAGTTTCAACAGTCCTAGAACAAAGGGTTTGCAACACCGTTCGGAGTGCCAATATGAAAACCAGAGAAAACCCCTTTCTCAACCCTCAAACATGATGAACACTCTCATGGAGTACCAGGGGGATCTAGGCTTGATTCTGGTATCTTTAAATTTGACCAGAAGTGTTTGCAAACTATCCAACCTCCAATGCTCCTCTTCAGCTAGTCCGCAACGCCAGTTCGCAATGCACTGGTGTTTTGATTTTATCTCTCAAATGTCAAACTGGGTTGGGATGAATTTTGGTTAGCAGTTCAATGCTAATATCATGCACCTCCACAAAATTTTTTAGAAAAACCCACAGAGCTATTCAAAAGTTATAATCAAATATTTAGAAGACTCTGCTACAGGAAATGAGTTTGCATCGAAGTTTGTAGCAACTGTCTACCTATTCGTAGCGCTTGATTCAAACAAGATTTGCATGCTTAAAGGAGACTGTTAGGATGTCCAAAGAGATGATCCCTTGTTAAAAATAGGCTCTGAAAACAATGAAATCCTTTAACATGAAAAAAGGTAATGATGACAATGAATGAATGGAGCACTTGAGTATGTTGTAAACTCTCCTAGTGAGTGGGTGGCGTTCAAATTAAAACTAACTTGACAATTGAACGGATAAAAGGTGATAGCTAGAAATCTTTCATACAGTCATGGAGGTGACATGTCAAGGTGATAATAATGATTTTCAAAAATGTGACTCATGAGGGTTTATCACTCCTTGTCATGATAAAAAAAACATAACCCAAAGACCCTAGACCAAGGCCAAACTAACTTGATTTATTTAAATCAAAAGTTGAAAAATGACTATAGCAATAAGTCATAAAAACTATAAAAAACTATGACTAAAAAACAAACACTGAAATAAATTTTTGACCTCTACAATTTTATGTTTTAACATCTGGCTCCATAGGGGATGGCATGCTCCCTATGAGCTGCCAAGAACATGCAGTTCCTTGCTGAGCGTTGTTGCTACCACAATACATACCATACATTTAAACAATCCTCTCTTTCTGTGCCAACTTAGAATATCAATGATGCGATTTGCATGGACGCATGGATCAAGGATAACCCATCAAAACACCTATCAACATTTTAGGAACCCATATGGCCTCTTCATTTTGGAATCAAAGCTAGTGGCAGTGCAATGATGGTATATGCAGTGCCAACCAATCATAGTTTTTTGTTTTTTAATTATTTAAAAAAACATCATATGTCACCAGGTCGATCTGTCACAATGTTGGAAAAATGGATCATATGTCTGGCCAGAAAATAAGGGCACCACCCCTTTGACTTCCCAAAGCTTCTCAGTTCCTGAAGCGTATAAAC
The DNA here is from genome assembly GCA_000966675.3 of Picea glauca. NCBI lineage: Eukaryota > Viridiplantae > Streptophyta > Pinopsida > Pinales > Pinaceae > Picea > Picea glauca. The sequence goes on from JZKD02S2207940.1 coordinate 365,470, forward strand.
CCCAAGCAGCAAGATCGCTTCGGCCTCCTGTTTATCATAATTTTCAAAGAATGGGCAAGTTTCGATGTGGGGATTGTCCACAGCCACAACCCTGACCCAGGACATCGTTAGTTTCCTGCAACCTGCGTCGATGCTCTCCCTCAAATTAGAACTCATGACTTTTTCATTAATGCAGAGATTTTTCCTCGAACTAAACCCTAATGCCAGGATTTTAGTTGCGCTTCCGAGTTCTTTTTGTTGGTAATCGTTCAGTAGGGGAATTTCGGCTAACACTTTCTCCATTTTGTGGATCGTGCGGGTGCAGTAGATGAGTTTCCACACGGTGCCCGGTCTGAGAACTGGTAGTTGGTGATGAGGGAGAAGAGGGTTGTTGTTTTTCCTGTTCCCGTGGGCATTTCAAGCAAGCAATAGCTCTTGGCGTCCAAGGCGTGCTTCAACTCCACCATGTATTGGTATTACTCTAGGTAGACGTGTTATAGGAATAAAAATTCTCATTTCCAGTTAATCCTGAGAAGTGTGTTATAGGAGATAGTGTCAACCCAATGATTGTACTGACCCTTGCATAATCATGCAGATATTGAAGCTCAACCTGGTAACAATACAGTAAATAATGTAAGTAAATTTATATTGGAATCAATGTCACAAACAATTTACTTACAAAGGTATTTTTATTACCATAAAGCATGAAGAATTTTCTTAAGCATTGTGTTTACAATGTAGATAGCCTTGTGACTATTGATGAGAAAAATTAGGGAACATGTTGAAGACTGACTAATACAGATGTCTGAGAAAATGTCTAAAATATTATAAAGAAAAGGATCCAGATAGAAACAAGAACATGATGGCTGAAACATGTTCAAATTGGTTCTTGTTGAAAAATAAGACCATGGAAAATAAGAAAAACAACAAAGAACTCTCGTTGTTCAAACTGGTTCTTGTTGAAAATAAGACTAGAAGTGAGATGTTCCTAAATACAATACATTTTTTTAATAAAAAAGTTCCCAGTTGTTGCAAAGAATGAAAAATATGACTAGAAGTGAGATGTTGTTCCTGAATACAGTACATTTTTTTAATAAAAAAGTTCCCTGATGTTGCATAGAACCCACAAACGTGTCGTCCAACTTTCCACTGCCTTGGGGAAAAACCAATGCTTAGAAACAATACAATGACGAAGAACAAGAATTTGAAATCATTTGGGAGAAGACCTGATCAAAACTCAGGTAAACAAGGAGAAAAATGAAGATTTAGTTGCATCAATTCAAGAAGAAACATAGAAAGACATTCGATAGAATGTCATCAATTTAGATGACACAAAAACACATTCTGAAGGACATTCAGACAGACGGTAGGACATCCATAAGAGACAGTAAATGTGGTAGATGATGAAGCTACGTAGTGGATGATCAACCTTGAGATGTGCATTGTGTCGGGTAAACTTTGAGATGTTCGATGTGTCAGGGTGTTAAATATTCACAAGGTATTTAATATAATATATATGACTATGTGTAGATTTTTCTAATTTTGTATTTTTCAATGACTTTACGAGTCTGACAAATACCACAAAAAATTCAAACCACTAGGGGAAATTATGTCCCATCAAGATGTCTGAGCCAATCAAAAACTAATTTGAAATATTCTAAAATATAAAAAAAAATTGTTTTAAAAAAAAATCAAATTAATATATATATATTTTACTAAACTTTGGAAATCTTTTGTAAAACTGGTTAAGTAATAGCCATTTATACATCTTATGGATTGCTATTGTTGTAGTACCCGCCTTAGCAGGTACTAATAAGTTGAGATACACATTGGTAGGTAAGGCAGTTTCCATTTCATTAGTTGAGATACACGTTGGTAGGTAAGGCAGTTTCCATCTCATTAATAGATTACGATAGTGTTGCTTTGGGCATCAACACGCTAGAAGGAGGGATTAAACCTCCGACTTTGTGGTTAAGAGCCACACACTCTAACCAACTGAGCTATTTTAGTTTATAATTTTCATGAACTATTTTAATAGAAAGATAAAATGGAAATAACATAAATTGCTTTTTTTTTAATTAAAAATAACACAATTTGTTTTTTTTAATTGTTGTAAATCGTTATAATAAAATTTCATTTAATTTTCATGTGTGGTTGTAGTTTAATGGTGAGAATTCCACGTTGTGGCCATGGAGACCTGGACTCGAATCCCAGCAGCCACATTTCATATATCGGAAGATTGTAATTTTGTTGGAAAATCCACACATTTGAAAATTGTGTTAGCATTTCTGAATAGAGTATGTATTTTCAAGGGAAGTAACATTCCACAGTTCAATCCTCCTATAAACCTCAACAACAAGCATTTGGGCCATGGAAACATTTCAGTTCAGTTCGACATGGATGTGATCATCGCTCAAACTTATTATATGCACATACCCACAACCAAGACAAATAGAAGCCACATCTAATGGAGAAATTCATATCATAGCCAGATTTTGATCCTGAGACCTGTGAGTTATTAATTTCATGTATTGGTTCTATGGTGTAGTGCTTAGCACTCTTGACTTTGAATCCAACAACTTGGGTTTGAATCCCGGTAGGACCTTTTCCATTACTTTTACCCAACCAACAATCCTTGATCATTTGTCAGATCTCAAATTGTCAAGAAGAAAAGCGATTCATGGGATAAATCATCCACTAACAAGGTTGTCCCAATTCTCTGATCATTTGCCAAATCCAAAATTGCCAAGAAGCAAAGCACTAGGAGGGCTTGAATCTCCGACCTTGTGGTTATCAGCCATACACTCTAACCAATTGAGTTATTCCAGCTTGGAACCAACTGAGTAATTCCAGCTTTAAACCTTTAACTTTGTGGTTGACAACCACATGCCCTAACCAACTAAACTATTCCAGTTGGAATATTACAGTGCAGAATTTTCATGAACATACTTTAATAGAATGATAAAACAGAGTTAACACAACTGTGTTTTCTTACTTTTTGTTGTACAAAGCGATTCAAGGATAAATCATCCACTCACAAGGTTGTCCTGAGATTTCTTCAAATAAAAAAATAGAAGCCAAAATCATCCACTCACAAGTTTGTCCTGAGATCTCTTCAAATCAAAAAATAGAAGACACATCTGATGGAGAAATTCATCCACTCACAAGTTTGTCCTGAGATCTCTTCAAGTCAAAAAATAGAAGACACATCTGATGGAGAAATTCATATCAGAGCCAGGTTTCGATCCTGGGACCTGTGGGTTATGGGCCCACCACGATTCTGCTGAGCCACTCTGATGGCAAATGGAATTAAACCGAGATGAAACAAACTAAAAGATTGGCCACTTTTTATTATGTTTGATAGTTTGTAATAAATACCTCATTTTATATGTTGTATCTTTGTTGTCGTCTAGTCCAGTTAGGATACCTTGTTTTCACCTAGGCGACCCGGGTTCATATCCTGGGAACAGAAATTAGAATTTCATTTGTTTGGGTTCAATTCTCGTTAACCAAACTTAACTGTTTTATTACTCTTTCACTCTGTGAACATTTACAGTGATGGGAATCATCCATCCTGATAGAAATAATCTGAGAATTGAAATTGGAATTTGAAAACAAAGTTACAGAACAGACGATATCAATTAATAGTATTGGAGAACAACTGAATTAATAGAAGACGATATCAATTAATAGTATTGGAGAACAACTAAATTTAGACCAGAGGATATCTATTGGAGAGTTGAATTGCTTCACTTTTTCTACTTACCATATAAATATAATATATTACTTTTTTTTTAAGGAAATTTGGGCTGAAAACTTTTTCATTTCTTTTCCATGAATCATAGATGGATGGTAAACTGGGTAAACCGTCCATATAAATATATTACCTTTTTTTTCAAAGAAATTTTGGCGGAAAACTCTCCCAGTACTTTTTCATGAACCATAGATGATAAACTGGGTAAATCGTCCAAAGCCTCATCTCAAGGGAATCAAGAGAGTCAAACCCGTAACCTCCCCAATACTTTTTCATGAACCATTGATGATAAACTGGGTAAACCGTCCAGAGCCTCACCTCAAGGGAATCAAGAGAGTCTAACCCGTGACATCCCCAATACTTTTTCATGAACCATCGATGATAAACTGGGTAAACCATCGACCGTGATTATAGAGCCTCACCTCAAGGGAATCAAGAGAGTCGAACCCGTGACCTCCCCAACTGATCACTATACAAATACATTACATTATTATCCCAAGTAAAAAAAAATACAATACAAGAATACCAATTGTTAAAATAGCTCACTCGGACACAAGGTTTGAGGTTTAACTCCTCCTAACACTAATACAATACCATGCTTCATTACAAATTGTGTTCCATTATGAAAAATGTATGTTTGATACCATGACATTTCACCGAAAAGGAAAAAAAAGAAGGGTGAACAAATGTTTAAGTGGTCTCACGAATAAGAATGTGTGTTCCTCTCCTTCATTGGAACATATTGTAAGTTAAAATTATTTAAAAAAAATTGTAAATGCAACTTTTATAGTATTTTATATTTATATATTTTCATCATTAAAATATTGATAAAATAATTTGAAGAAATGTGTGAAATATTGTTGAGTGATTAGGATGCTCCATTTTGGTTGTAAAAGTTTCTCTTTCCATTTTCCTGGCATGGTAGCATGGTATTATAGTAGAGATATGTTTGACTCTTAACATGACACAACTCAATAACATATAAATGTAATCCTTTCGACATGTAGATGAGTAATGTAGGGAGAGTTGAGTGTTTCTTTTAGTGGTGTGTTTCAATGTATTTTTAGTGTTATGATGTTATGTATCTAAATACTCAAATAGTATAAAAAGAGAAAGAGAAGTAACTCTATCCCTTGAGAACTAGAGAAAATAACGAATGGGCAGCTTCTTAGAGAGACAATCTCTTTTTACAATAAACAAATGTACAAGATAATATGCTCACTAAAACTAGATCTCATTTGTACATAATAAGAAACAAAGGATGCAATTACAATAAAAGGGTCTATTATATTATTTATATAATATAATATAAATACTTAATCCTAAAAGTAAAGATTACTTATTATTTTTATTTTTTTAAATAAAACAATTTATCATAATTTAAGAAAGACCAATTCTTAACCAATTAAAATAATTTTAGATTTTACTTCAACACCAACAAAACAATTTTAACTTAAATAATATTTATAAAAAAATCAATATTATATATTATCATTGTTAAGACTACATTATACTTTCAAATACCATTTAACCTTAAATTTATATATGAAACATATATTATCAACCTTTTACAAAAAAAATCATTAATGTAATATATAATCAACATGAAAAAAATATAATTTATATAATATATTATTATAAAATTATAAAATAAATATAGTTAAATAAACTCTAGTCAAATCCAAAATAGGAAAGCTAGAAACATATGTGAAACAATATCAACCACAAGTCTAATTAGTGGTCATCCTAAACTTTTGGGTATTACTATCCCTAATTTTAATTTCTCATCTCTAATTTCCATGTAACATGCAAATTCTTAGATGAATTAGAAGTTTCCTTCCCTCGCTTTCAATACAACTATTGGATTTGTACGGTCAAATTCATGTTTATCGCCACAACTATGGTTGAAAATTTACAAACATCATCCTTTATTAATAAGTGACAAACATAGTTGCAATGGAATTCACCTCATAACTTGCTACATCTCAGAAAATTTCATTTGTAAACAAAGTAAGAAAGGGGCCGTTCAACATATAGAGGTCTACACAAATTTGTAGTTTTTCATTATTTTTCTTGGCTATAATGATGGGTGACATGTCTTAATCACTCTATTGGATCGAATATATGATGCCTAAATCCAACATCTTGTTGATTTCCCCTCCAATTTTCTTCTTATGTTTGGGGTGCATTCTATAATATCTATGTTGTATTGATTTGGCATTGTGATGCAATGTTATTTTGAATTCTCTATATTCCTTGGGATTACCTTTTAGATTTTGATAGTTGAAAGAAAACACATCTGCAAATTCTTAAAAGGTCATTATGGCCTCCACAATTGTTCTTTCATCC
>JZKD02S2207940.1:371561-386642 GCA_000966675.3 Picea glauca
CCTTGCATAATCATGCAGATATTGAAGCTCAACCTGGTAACAATACAGTAAATAATGTAAGTAAATTTATATTGGAATCAATGTCACAAACAATTTACTTACAAAGGTATTTTTATTACCATAAAGCATGAAGAATTTTCTTAAGCATTGTGTTTACAATGTAGATAGCCTTGTGACTATTGATGAGAAAAATTAGGGAACATGTTGAAGACTGACTAATACAGATGTCTGAGAAAATGTCTAAAATATTATAAAGAAAAGGATCCAGATAGAAACAAGAACATGATGGCTGAAACATGTTCAAATTGGTTCTTGTTGAAAAATAAGACCATGGAAAATAAGAAAAACAACAAAGAACTCTCGTTGTTCAAACTGGTTCTTGTTGAAAATAAGACTAGAAGTGAGATGTTCCTAAATACAATACATTTTTTTAATAAAAAAGTTCCCAGTTGTTGCAAAGAATGAAAAATATGACTAGAAGTGAGATGTTGTTCCTGAATACAGTACATTTTTTTAATAAAAAAGTTCCCTGATGTTGCATAGAACCCACAAACGTGTCGTCCAACTTTCCACTGCCTTGGGGAAAAACCAATGCTTAGAAACAATACAATGACGAAGAACAAGAATTTGAAATCATTTGGGAGAAGACCTGATCAAAACTCAGGTAAACAAGGAGAAAAATGAAGATTTAGTTGCATCAATTCAAGAAGAAACATAGAAAGACATTCGATAGAATGTCATCAATTTAGATGACACAAAAACACATTCTGAAGGACATTCAGACAGACGGTAGGACATCCATAAGAGACAGTAAATGTGGTAGATGATGAAGCTACGTAGTGGATGATCAACCTTGAGATGTGCATTGTGTCGGGTAAACTTTGAGATGTTCGATGTGTCAGGGTGTTAAATATTCACAAGGTATTTAATATAATATATATGACTATGTGTAGATTTTTCTAATTTTGTATTTTTCAATGACTTTACGAGTCTGACAAATACCACAAAAAATTCAAACCACTAGGGGAAATTATGTCCCATCAAGATGTCTGAGCCAATCAAAAACTAATTTGAAATATTCTAAAATATAAAAAAAAATTGTTTTAAAAAAAAATCAAATTAATATATATATATTTTACTAAACTTTGGAAATCTTTTGTAAAACTGGTTAAGTAATAGCCATTTATACATCTTATGGATTGCTATTGTTGTAGTACCCGCCTTAGCAGGTACTAATAAGTTGAGATACACATTGGTAGGTAAGGCAGTTTCCATTTCATTAGTTGAGATACACGTTGGTAGGTAAGGCAGTTTCCATCTCATTAATAGATTACGATAGTGTTGCTTTGGGCATCAACACGCTAGAAGGAGGGATTAAACCTCCGACTTTGTGGTTAAGAGCCACACACTCTAACCAACTGAGCTATTTTAGTTTATAATTTTCATGAACTATTTTAATAGAAAGATAAAATGGAAATAACATAAATTGCTTTTTTTTTAATTAAAAATAACACAATTTGTTTTTTTTAATTGTTGTAAATCGTTATAATAAAATTTCATTTAATTTTCATGTGTGGTTGTAGTTTAATGGTGAGAATTCCACGTTGTGGCCATGGAGACCTGGACTCGAATCCCAGCAGCCACATTTCATATATCGGAAGATTGTAATTTTGTTGGAAAATCCACACATTTGAAAATTGTGTTAGCATTTCTGAATAGAGTATGTATTTTCAAGGGAAGTAACATTCCACAGTTCAATCCTCCTATAAACCTCAACAACAAGCATTTGGGCCATGGAAACATTTCAGTTCAGTTCGACATGGATGTGATCATCGCTCAAACTTATTATATGCACATACCCACAACCAAGACAAATAGAAGCCACATCTAATGGAGAAATTCATATCATAGCCAGATTTTGATCCTGAGACCTGTGAGTTATTAATTTCATGTATTGGTTCTATGGTGTAGTGCTTAGCACTCTTGACTTTGAATCCAACAACTTGGGTTTGAATCCCGGTAGGACCTTTTCCATTACTTTTACCCAACCAACAATCCTTGATCATTTGTCAGATCTCAAATTGTCAAGAAGAAAAGCGATTCATGGGATAAATCATCCACTAACAAGGTTGTCCCAATTCTCTGATCATTTGCCAAATCCAAAATTGCCAAGAAGCAAAGCACTAGGAGGGCTTGAATCTCCGACCTTGTGGTTATCAGCCATACACTCTAACCAATTGAGTTATTCCAGCTTGGAACCAACTGAGTAATTCCAGCTTTAAACCTTTAACTTTGTGGTTGACAACCACATGCCCTAACCAACTAAACTATTCCAGTTGGAATATTACAGTGCAGAATTTTCATGAACATACTTTAATAGAATGATAAAACAGAGTTAACACAACTGTGTTTTCTTACTTTTTGTTGTACAAAGCGATTCAAGGATAAATCATCCACTCACAAGGTTGTCCTGAGATTTCTTCAAATAAAAAAATAGAAGCCAAAATCATCCACTCACAAGTTTGTCCTGAGATCTCTTCAAATCAAAAAATAGAAGACACATCTGATGGAGAAATTCATCCACTCACAAGTTTGTCCTGAGATCTCTTCAAGTCAAAAAATAGAAGACACATCTGATGGAGAAATTCATATCAGAGCCAGGTTTCGATCCTGGGACCTGTGGGTTATGGGCCCACCACGATTCTGCTGAGCCACTCTGATGGCAAATGGAATTAAACCGAGATGAAACAAACTAAAAGATTGGCCACTTTTTATTATGTTTGATAGTTTGTAATAAATACCTCATTTTATATGTTGTATCTTTGTTGTCGTCTAGTCCAGTTAGGATACCTTGTTTTCACCTAGGCGACCCGGGTTCATATCCTGGGAACAGAAATTAGAATTTCATTTGTTTGGGTTCAATTCTCGTTAACCAAACTTAACTGTTTTATTACTCTTTCACTCTGTGAACATTTACAGTGATGGGAATCATCCATCCTGATAGAAATAATCTGAGAATTGAAATTGGAATTTGAAAACAAAGTTACAGAACAGACGATATCAATTAATAGTATTGGAGAACAACTGAATTAATAGAAGACGATATCAATTAATAGTATTGGAGAACAACTAAATTTAGACCAGAGGATATCTATTGGAGAGTTGAATTGCTTCACTTTTTCTACTTACCATATAAATATAATATATTACTTTTTTTTTAAGGAAATTTGGGCTGAAAACTTTTTCATTTCTTTTCCATGAATCATAGATGGATGGTAAACTGGGTAAACCGTCCATATAAATATATTACCTTTTTTTTCAAAGAAATTTTGGCGGAAAACTCTCCCAGTACTTTTTCATGAACCATAGATGATAAACTGGGTAAATCGTCCAAAGCCTCATCTCAAGGGAATCAAGAGAGTCAAACCCGTAACCTCCCCAATACTTTTTCATGAACCATTGATGATAAACTGGGTAAACCGTCCAGAGCCTCACCTCAAGGGAATCAAGAGAGTCTAACCCGTGACATCCCCAATACTTTTTCATGAACCATCGATGATAAACTGGGTAAACCATCGACCGTGATTATAGAGCCTCACCTCAAGGGAATCAAGAGAGTCGAACCCGTGACCTCCCCAACTGATCACTATACAAATACATTACATTATTATCCCAAGTAAAAAAAAATACAATACAAGAATACCAATTGTTAAAATAGCTCACTCGGACACAAGGTTTGAGGTTTAACTCCTCCTAACACTAATACAATACCATGCTTCATTACAAATTGTGTTCCATTATGAAAAATGTATGTTTGATACCATGACATTTCACCGAAAAGGAAAAAAAAGAAGGGTGAACAAATGTTTAAGTGGTCTCACGAATAAGAATGTGTGTTCCTCTCCTTCATTGGAACATATTGTAAGTTAAAATTATTTAAAAAAAATTGTAAATGCAACTTTTATAGTATTTTATATTTATATATTTTCATCATTAAAATATTGATAAAATAATTTGAAGAAATGTGTGAAATATTGTTGAGTGATTAGGATGCTCCATTTTGGTTGTAAAAGTTTCTCTTTCCATTTTCCTGGCATGGTAGCATGGTATTATAGTAGAGATATGTTTGACTCTTAACATGACACAACTCAATAACATATAAATGTAATCCTTTCGACATGTAGATGAGTAATGTAGGGAGAGTTGAGTGTTTCTTTTAGTGGTGTGTTTCAATGTATTTTTAGTGTTATGATGTTATGTATCTAAATACTCAAATAGTATAAAAAGAGAAAGAGAAGTAACTCTATCCCTTGAGAACTAGAGAAAATAACGAATGGGCAGCTTCTTAGAGAGACAATCTCTTTTTACAATAAACAAATGTACAAGATAATATGCTCACTAAAACTAGATCTCATTTGTACATAATAAGAAACAAAGGATGCAATTACAATAAAAGGGTCTATTATATTATTTATATAATATAATATAAATACTTAATCCTAAAAGTAAAGATTACTTATTATTTTTATTTTTTTAAATAAAACAATTTATCATAATTTAAGAAAGACCAATTCTTAACCAATTAAAATAATTTTAGATTTTACTTCAACACCAACAAAACAATTTTAACTTAAATAATATTTATAAAAAAATCAATATTATATATTATCATTGTTAAGACTACATTATACTTTCAAATACCATTTAACCTTAAATTTATATATGAAACATATATTATCAACCTTTTACAAAAAAAATCATTAATGTAATATATAATCAACATGAAAAAAATATAATTTATATAATATATTATTATAAAATTATAAAATAAATATAGTTAAATAAACTCTAGTCAAATCCAAAATAGGAAAGCTAGAAACATATGTGAAACAATATCAACCACAAGTCTAATTAGTGGTCATCCTAAACTTTTGGGTATTACTATCCCTAATTTTAATTTCTCATCTCTAATTTCCATGTAACATGCAAATTCTTAGATGAATTAGAAGTTTCCTTCCCTCGCTTTCAATACAACTATTGGATTTGTACGGTCAAATTCATGTTTATCGCCACAACTATGGTTGAAAATTTACAAACATCATCCTTTATTAATAAGTGACAAACATAGTTGCAATGGAATTCACCTCATAACTTGCTACATCTCAGAAAATTTCATTTGTAAACAAAGTAAGAAAGGGGCCGTTCAACATATAGAGGTCTACACAAATTTGTAGTTTTTCATTATTTTTCTTGGCTATAATGATGGGTGACATGTCTTAATCACTCTATTGGATCGAATATATGATGCCTAAATCCAACATCTTGTTGATTTCCCCTCCAATTTTCTTCTTATGTTTGGGGTGCATTCTATAATATCTATGTTGTATTGATTTGGCATTGTGATGCAATGTTATTTTGAATTCTCTATATTCCTTGGGATTACCTTTTAGATTTTGATAGTTGAAAGAAAACACATCTGCAAATTCTTAAAAGGTCATTATGGCCTCCACAATTGTTCTTTCATCCCAATAATGCCCATTTGAATGTACTTAGTCTTTGATCATTTTGGTAAAATGTTAATCTCTTCCATTATCAGGTCTGGGATTTTTATATTAGCATGACTTGATGAGCTCATTTCCATAATCTATGCCTTATATTTGTTCTTTGAATAATGATCTAAAGGGTCATTGTGTCCCCCTTTTTGAAGTTTTTTGTTAGGTTGAACAAAGAAAACTCACTTTGATAGTTTGTGTCTTCTAATTTTGCATCAAATTCTTCATTTTTGTTAGTATCTATTCTAAGGATTGATTTCCTTCAATCTTACCATTATCTAGATCTTCATTGAAGTAGTGCCATAACTCTTACCAAATGTAATCCTAGCTATGCATTTCATTTTTATAATACTAGTGTTATGTGAATCCTTGTATCATCCCTCCTAAGATGTATGGAAATAGTACATCTTCAAAACCACATGCTTAGGAACCCTTGAACTTATATGGCAAGCTATTCGAAGTGGTTTAGTGAAATTGGATGCTATCATCTATCATATGTTTATCCTTTAATATTTTAGAATCTACACATATAATATGACCTAAAATTATCTCAAGGATAAAATGGATTTTCTTATAATAGTAAATATGTTCTCATTCTATCTATTCCAATTTGTTCTTTAAAATGCTTTGTTTTTTTCTCTTATTTTATGGGTGAATGACAAATATTGAACCCATGCATGGGGATTCACAATCCATTGCCTTGGTCCACTTGGCTACGCCCTCCTTGCAAAAAAAAACCAATTGTCTCTATCTACGGTTATTTCCTCCAAGAAGAAAATTTCCAGGTCTTCAAGAGAAGGTGTGCCTCCTTGAGAGGTCGCAGTGACTAGGCCTAGGAAAATATTTACAAAAAACTCCTCTTTCTTTCCAAGAAAGTGAGGTAGCCAATGATTTTAAGGTATGCCTCCCAAAGTGGATGGGAAGAGCTACAAATTCTCCCCATCAAAGCAATTTTTGGCTGTTGTTTCAAATAAAAATTGGTGTTTCATGGGATATTCATTATCTTGAAGTAATTTCATCCTTGATCACATTATAGAATGTGTGACTTATTTGACTTCACCAACTTCATTTTCAACTACTACAACTCATTGAGTAGTTGCAACTTATGGCAGTGCATTGGCTTGGTTTTTTGGGCTTTTGCCATGCTTTTATTATGTACTATTCATGATTTAGATATGATAGATCCTTTTGACAAAAGCATGTTGAATCTTATGCAACCATTGTTAACATATCACAATGGCAATGTCCAAGTCTCCACTTGAAGGAGTTAGCCTATATATGTGAGATTCATTTGTCATTAGGATCCATCATCTCATCATTACAACATATACAAATTGTTCACATCAAGGTATATCCCTTTTGTTGCATATTCATAATAAATTGTGTTAGTAGCCCCATCTTAACAAGGCTTGAACTTGGTGTTCAAGGGAACCACAAGTTTTATGGTATTTTAAGGGAAAACCATGACTAGGTTATCCCATGCAAATTGTAGTTCATCCAAGGTCTCCCAAAAATAACCTTATATTGTGTTCTATCTATTAGCAAGAACAAGAGCTCAAAAGTACATAATGTATTGATTCCAAAACATTCAATACAAACTATTTCTAACCCACCTGATTACCGCTAGGGAAGAAACTCTTCCCAGTGAGGAGTCAACATGATGCTTTCTTGGGCATTATGATTGAGAGTTGCATTCTTTGGAAATTTATCCCTCATGTGAATATGGGCTTGAAAGTTTTTGTCAATGAAAGCATTGATTCTTTGCAATTTGACAAATATTTGAATGTCATTTTCATCGCCAAACTTTTATCAAGGATTTGATGATGTCATGCATGTGACATCCCCGCTATAATCCCTAGTTTAATTAATCCATAATGTAGATATGAAATGTGGCTATGGCCAAGCGATGTAATATGAGAATTGTAATTTTGTTTTTGAATAAATAAAATGTGATACCAACTATTGCGGGACATGGATATAGATGAGGGATGCATTTTCCATAAGAGAGAGGAGTGTATAAGAGGGGTCCTAGGGGAAATTAATTATGAGTATTAATTCAACCCAGATTTTTGAATTTTATTATCATTTTGGACAACCTTCTATTTTATGGTTGAGTGTATGAGAGTCCAATCATTAAACTCATGTACGAGAGTGGGTGTAGAAAGTCACATACCATAGTTATTGGGGAGCATGGGGATGAAGTACAATCAACGTTGGATAGAGTGAGTAGTCAAATGGCTTGGGGGAAAAAGAAATTTGTATGGACAAAGAGGACATTTTTTATAGTAGTCATGTTTTTGGATGAACAATAAGTAGAGAACAAGCAAGAAGAGCACCAGAGCTAGAGAAAGAAGGTTGGGTGGATTTTTGGAGTGTTTTTGGAGCTAAAGAATGAATAAGCAAGTTGCCAGGATTGCAAAAGAATCGTATTGTCGAACCTGAAGAGTGAAATTTTGTGTGAGTTTCATTATAACAACAAGTTGTTGTTGTTATTTCCTAGTATTTTTCCTAGTAGTGAGTTCTGTGGAGTTCCCAGTAGTGAGATTACTGGTTACCTGTGTGGAAGAGACCTTGGTAAACATATGGGACACCTGATGGACTAAGAGAAGTGAAGGGGTAAATTCCTTGGGTTGGGAAGGTCAAGAGGAAGAGAGTTGGAGGAAATTTGGGATAGTTGTAGGAGGATGCCAGTGGGTTGTGAGATATCTAAGATGTGAGTGGACTGTGAGAGACACCCTCTTTTGTGAATTCCTAGCCCCAAATCGGGGGTGAATTGTTGTTGAGATCTAAAAAATCTATTCTATGGTTGGGTTGAACGTCCATCCCAAGCAGTTGATTACACAATTGGTTTCAAAGATAAGTATTTTTATTTGTTTTCTGTGTTACTCTTATGAGTTTAACTGCTATGCATTTTACTTTATGAATGCGAATGATTTATATGTTGTTGTAGATGCGTTTATTTGCTACATTCATGTCATTTAATCATGCTATAGTTGCATATCATTATGAGTATCTAAAAATGGTTAAATCCGTGTATAATTCGTAGCTGGTAAGCTACAAGAATTTAATTAGCAAAAAAAAATTGAATTTATGTGTATTTTTGCAAGTAATGTTTCTCGATTAAGATGGAGGACATTACATATTGGTATCAGAGAAAAAAGGTTCAACATCGAGCTTGTATGGGCCAATATCTAACGTGAATTTTTGTGGAATTTTTTTTTTCCAAAGGTTCAACCATGACGGATTTGGGGGAAGTAGTGAAATCAGAGTGAAAATCTTGAAATTATGAGCATATGCAAGTTTGATTCTTATTATAAATGGAAGGTCAATGGGTGGGGTGAAGTGTGTGGGATGGAGTTCGATTGGTTTGTGGGTCGTGGGCCGCAGAATAAAATCGAAAATTCAACAGAGTGTGAATTGCTGAAAAAAGGCCAGGCGCAAGTCGAGGAGTGATAAATACCATTGATGCATGGAAGATCATATCCAAACCATTGGATCTGTCAGGCCTAGAGGTTGGTTAAATAACACGCAAGTTATAAACATGCATAGATCTGGATCGTTGATCAGAATGCTTGTCATCCATCTGATCTATCAGATGCACTTATTACCGCGAGAGGGCCAAGTGCAGAGGAGAGAACCACGTCATCTTGTTGAGCCAACATGCCACATTGGCATGCCATGTCAAGGGACACATAAAAAAGATTAGGCATATCAGATGCTTCCACGTGGTTGGTGGCACGTGGAGTGGGACATATTTCCTCTAGTGGTAGAGTCAGGATGAGCCAGTGAAGTTTATTGGGTGAGCATCTCTGAAATTCATGGAGATATGGATCATTGATAATGGATGATCTAATCCGTACAATATTGCAATGGGATGGTTTTCATGGTGAGTCAATTATCATAGGAGGGTCTTCATGTACAAGCAGGTCGGAAGTTCAGAAAGTTGAACCCAACCGTGGAGCTGCGGGCTTTGTTGTTGCAGGAAGGAGATTGTCTACAAGCCTTGTAGAGCTACATGCCATAGTGTTGCGGGAAGGATATTTTACTCAAGCCTTGTAGAGTTATGACTGCGGGGAGACAAAGGATCATGGAGAATTGATCACCCCGCATTAGATTTCTCGTGCACAAATTTGAACCCAACAACATTGCGAGTTGGCAATCCTGGACACTTGTGTATGATGGTTTGATCGTGGGACACGTCTACCAACAAGTGTTGGATTGGTCCACGTGGACGCCAGCGGACCAATGATGTTGGTTAGCATACACAAGGTGCATCCAATGACATCGTCATGTGAAAAGGTCCAAGGAACTTTGAAGAGTGATAACTTTGTGCTTGAATCTTAGTTTTGAGAAAATGAGTAGTCGATGGAAAGATATTAGACATAAGAATCCATTCATGCACCTAAAATTTTTGATATACACAGTATATTTTATAGTCAACTCAAAATAAGATGACTAGTGGCCTAAAGGGAAGAAAAAATATGTTTATTTTTTCCATAAACATTTATGTATGTTTTGTCTAACAAAAGTTTTATTGCATGCACATTTTCTTGCAGAATTAGAGGTTCAAGAGGGAAGATTGGTTCCTATATGAGAACCACAGTCCTGGAGGATTCCCAAAGGTCTTTTGGCTATGAAGAAGAATTTTGAAGGTTGTATGGTAGCATGGGAAATGATGAGACATAATCCAATGGAAGAACAAGTAGAGAGGAGCATGTAGATCAGGATGTGACTATGAGGAGCTTGTAAAAGGAAGTGTAGAGCTATAGGGAATATAATGAGAAGATTATGAAGGCTCATGAGGAGCTGCTATAGAGTCTAAATATGTTTCATAAACAAGTCAACAAAGACTTTGGTTCAAAGAAAACAACTAGTTCCCTACAAGTTCCAGCATCATGATCCCATAACAGAAACGATGATCAGGGAAATAAAAACTAGTCAAGAATCATGAGCAAGCACCATCATTCTCCAAGGAAATCCACCAGGAGATATCATGCAATTTCATGTCCAGGGAGTAGCCCAAGTGTGTCTCATGTCAGGAGGCAAAGAAGAAGGCTCGAGGTAGACATCTTGCAAGGTGAACTTAGGAAAATCAAGCCACCAAATTTCAATGGTGAGAACATGAAGGGAGAAGATGTCAATGCCTAGATGTTGTAAATGAAGAAATATTTCTAGTTGCATGACAATCCATCCAGGGTAGAAACAATAATTTCAACCTACCACTTGCAAGGAAAGACAACTATGTGGTGAGATCAACTTACGAAAACCAAATACCTGGATGAGAGAAAGGTCTCATAGGTGTATTTCAAAGGATATCTCCAAGAGAAATATCTGTCCAAGCATTACTATGAAAGAAAGATAAAATATTTCCTTGAAATCAAATTGGGAAGCATGACAATGGATGAATATGAGAAGAGGTTCTTTGAGTTGTTGAAGTATGTGGGCTTTATAAAGGATGAGAAAGACAAAATTAAAAGGTTTATGAGTGAGTTACCCTCCTTCTATAGTGAAAAGATAAAATATGATAGCCCAAATACTTTGGAGGAATCCATAAGGAGAGAAAAGGATATTTATGAGCATAGTACAGGGAGGGCAATTTTCCAAAAATCTCGGAATGATAAGATGAAATGAAAGGAGAATCAAAGGAAGAAATGTCTTAAGCCACCCTTTTTCAAGAACCAATCACCATCAAATAAACAAGGATAGTCAACCCAAAATGAGCCTAGGATGGCATATTCATTTGAGAAAATACCAAGGCAACAACTTGTACAATGTTGGGCATGTGAGAGAAATCACTTATATAGGGACTTCCCTCACAAAGGTGAAAGAATGGGGATTGTCCACAAAATTCAAGAGGCTGAAAAAGTTGAAAATGTGATAGGAAACATGCCAATAATTTATGCAACCTTGGACAATAAACAAGTAGAGCATCAATCCCCCATGATTGAAGTGGAAGGTAATATTGATAACCATCCCATAGCAATTTTAATTGATTCTGGAGCTAGCCATAATTACATAAAATCTAACATTGTTGAAAGGTTTCACTTACAAAGAAGTAAGCATGAGAAATATTGGTTAGTTCAGTTGGCCACAAGAGGCTAAGAGGAAAATCAATGAGCCAGTTAAAGATTTCCCAATAGACATGAATGGACTCAACACAAAGGAAGATGTGAACATCATACCATTGGGGTCATATGATTGTGCAAGATACCAGATATAATAAATATGCAGAACAAAAATAAAATGCTAGAAATGGCAGAATAACAGTAATATATCCAGCATAATCTTCACAATAACACATAAATGATATAATAACAACAACAGAATAGCACTTTGATTCAGAAAGCAATGTTCACAGGCCTCTTCGAGGGGGCAACCTCCAATCGAGCAGCGCTTTGTTACAATAATCTCCAAGCTAGGGTTTCCATACCCTCGACCCTTATTTATACTAAATATGTCTATCAAGAGACGCATCTAGAGGAAGATCCTTCTAGAAGCGGAAGCTTCTATTAGGTCTTCTTACATCCGCCTTATTCTATTTTATTGAAAGGCCTTATTAATATTGACCTTTATTACATCCGAATATATTGATCTACCTATGTGCAGGTTAGGACCCTAACATGTCTGCCCCCTTAAAAATAGCCTTGTCCTCAAGGCTTGAGATGTGAAAATTGCTGCAGAATGGTAGTTGGTTCCCAAGTGGCATCTGCTGGAGTCATATCTTTCCACTAGACTAGCACTTCCTTGATGGTTCTCTGATGCAGGTGACGCTCACGCTGGTCCAAAACTACTTCTGGCTGTAGCCAAATGGATCCTTCTTCAGCTAACTCGGGAAGGTTGGTTTGAATTTGGCATTTAGTTCCAATCACCTTCTTTACGCATGAAACATGAAAAAATGGATGTAGCTTCGACCGACTGGGAAGATCTAAGTGATATGTGACTTGTCCCACACACTTGAGAACTACATAAGGACCATAAAATTTGGGTGCTAGCTTTTGACAATGCTTGGCCTTGAGGGAAGTTTTCTTGTATGGTTGCAGTCGCAGAAACACCTGATCCCCTTCTGCAAATTGACGTTCAAAGCGACCTTGATCTGCTTGTTGCTTCATGTGATTCTCTACCATGACCAAGTTCTCTTTAAGGGTACAAAAAATATCCTCTCGAGCTGTAAGTGTTTGGTCAACCGCCTGGACCTTCGAGGTACCTAGTAAGTATGAGAGAACTGAAGGTGGCTTCTGTCCATATACCACTTCAAAAGGATTCATGTGAGTAGCTGTATGGTAGGAAGTGTTGTACCACCATTCGGCTAGGGGTAGCCATTGATCCCACTGATGTTGTTTTTCAAAGGTAAAACACCTTAGATATGTTTCCAAACACTTGTTGAAAACTTTCGTTTGACCATCAGTCTGGGGATGATAAGCTGTGCTGAGATGCAATTGGGTGCCCTGTAGCTTAAACAGTTCTTGCCAAAAATTGGTTATCAAAGTTGAGTCACGATTAGAAACAATAGAGTGTGGCATGCCATTAATCTTGAAGACTTGGTCCATGAAAAGTTGAGCCACCATGGATGCAGTAAATGGGTATTGAAGAGTGCAGAAATGAGAATACTTGGAAAGGCGATCCACAACCACCATTATGACTGATTTATTCCCTGATTTGGGTAAGCCGGTAATAAATTCCATAGAGATATCCTTCCAAATAACAGGTGGAATCAGAAGCGGTTGTACTGTGCCCAGAGATTTGACTGTTTCTCCCTTGTTGCGTTGACACACCTCACATTCAACGACAAAATTACGGATGTCTTGTTTCATACCATCCTAGAAAAAGGAACATTTGACCCTGTCATATGTTTTGGTGAACCCTGAGTGCCCCGTTGTGGGTGTAGCATGAAGCTCCGAAAGTACCGTGGATTTAAGCTTTGATTGTTTACTTAAATACAAACTACCTTTGTATCGAAGATCATCTTGGAGCCAAGAGTACCCTGGGGGAGCTGGAGCCTTGGTCTACAATTGTTGGATCATATGCAAACTTTTGGGATCTTGAAGCCATTCCTAGTGCACAGCTTGGAGCCAATCGGGTACAATGAAGGAAAGAGAAAAAATGGATCCTTCTTCTTCATATTTTTGGGACAGTGCATCCGCCACTACATTGTCTTTGCCCTTCTTGTAAATGATCTCATAATCATAACCAAAGAGCTTAGTCACCCATTTTTGTTGCTCCTAGGAGGAAATGCGTTGTTCCAGAAAGTACTTGAGGCTTTGATGGTTGGTCTTAATTTGGAAGCGTTGCCCCAAGAGATAAGGGCACCACAGATCAACGACATGCAGAATAGCCAACATTTCCTTTTCATAAATGGGTTTTCCCAGATTCCTTTTAGACAGTTACTTACTGGTGAAGGCCAAAGGTTGACCCTCTTGCATAAGGACAACACCGATTCCTTTCCCTGAGGCATCACATTCCAACACAAAGGTCTTTGTGAAATCAGGAAGGGCCAGAACTAGAGTGGTGCACATGGCCGTCTTCAAGGTTTGAAAAGCTTGAGCAACAGCTGGAGTCCAAGTGAAAGAGTTATTTTTTAGGAGAGCACCAATCTTTTCATAGTTCTTAACAAACTTGCGATAATACCCTGTTAAGCCCAAAAATCCATGCAAGATTTTGAGAGTCTTTGGGTGAGGCCAGTCTTGCATAGCTTCAATCTTTTTCGGATCCACCCTGAGACCATCCTTGCCAACCAGATGACCCAAGTATTCTACTTCTGAGGCACCAAAAGCACATTTAGACTATTTTAGAAAAAGTTGGTGATGGGAGAGGAGATGGAGAACTTGATCCACATGGGTAAGATGGTTTGTCCAGGTTTTTCTATAGATGAGGATATCATCAAAGAAAACTAAGACAAAATGATGGAGAAAGGGACGGAATACATGATTCATGAGGCTTTGGAAGGTGGAGGGGGCATTACACAAGCCAAAGGGCATGACCAAAAACTCATAGTGGCCCTCATGAGTGCGAAAGGTCGTCTTGGGAATATCTACCTCTTTCATACGTATCTGGTGATAGCCTGAGCGAAGATCAAGTTTAGTAAATAATTGGGCTCCACTCAATTCATCCAGGAGGTCATCAATGACAGGAATGGGAAATTTGTCTTTAATGGTCAGTTTGTTGAGGGCATGGAAGTCAGGACACATTCTCCAAGAACCTTCTTTCTTCATGACCATGACTACAGGAGAAGAGTAAGGGCTCGTACTAGGGTGGATAATGCCTGCTTTAAGGAGTTCCTGGACCATTTTCTCAATTTCATTTTTTTGTGAAAAGGGGTGGTGATATGAATGGATATTGGGAGGAAGGCTTTCGGGTACAAGGGGAATGGAATGATCATGAACACCGCGGGAAGGAGGGAGTCCTTGGGGAGTCCAAAATACCATTTGATGTTTAGAAAGGAGAGCTTGGAGGTCATGCGACACCGGGGGTGTCTATGTTGCTTGTATGGCATGGAGTTGGGAAATGACACCAGAATGACCTTTTTTGAGCA
>JZKD02S2207940.1:401773-418723 GCA_000966675.3 Picea glauca
GAAACTCCTCTAATTTTCACTCCTTGAATCCTCCCCAAAAAGAGGTTATAGAAAGAATGGTAGACTTTATTCAATTCTGGTCTGTTTAGAAGACCCAACTTGTACAGCATGCCCCTCACTCAATATTTAACATCTGATTCTGAAACTTGCACACAAGAAACTAAAGTCCTTACGCTTTCCAATGGAAGTGGTCCCACTGCATTTGGAGTATGTATGAAAAAGTTATGACTGTTTTACCCAGAGCACCTGTTTATTGACTAGTTTCAGGACTGGTCACAAACCCTATATTCCACAGAGTGTATCTCCATACTTATAGCGAATCAAGAGCTGAAATTTTTACAGGAGGTACCTTGATATGTCTTCTCAATACCATAGCGATGTCACCATATGAATCGTTCTAAAAAAAAAGTTAAAATAACATACCTTAGAACACAACGCCAGAGTTGTATATGCATGTGCATTTTCCTTGATGTCCAAATACCTTTATCAATCTTGCGGTCCAAAACCCATGACTAGGGTTGACATCAATGACAACAATGAATCTTCCAACAATTCTATCATGTTGTAGTCGCATATCATTATGTGTCTCTAAAAATGGTTAAATCTATGTATAATTCGTAGTTGGTAAGCTATGGGATTTAATTAGCAGATTTTTTTTTGAATTTATGTGTATTTCCGCAAGTAATATTCCTTGGTTAAGTTGGGGGACGTTACAATGAATCTTCAAAAGCATCTCCTTTCTTGTGAAATAATGTTTAGTTGAACCATAAAGTCTAAATATATTACGAGAATTGATCTCTTGTCTAATTTTCTTGTAAGGCTTAAAGAGCCTCCTCCAAAGTTGTCTTCTTGTTATGATCCTCAAAGATCTTATTTACTTTCAATTTTTTTATGGGTTTCTTGAATAGTGCCTCCCATATTTCCTTTATCATATCCTTTCAAAGTCTATTCGGTAGCAATGAGAGCCTCTTTACCTCTTTCACTTCAATGAATGTCCTCAATTCTAATCATATTGCATTTCTTTTTTCAATCTCTCTTTTCATAATGGGAAAATCACCAATGATCAAGATTGGATCATTATTTAACTTTTCATTTATCTTGGTCCTTTTCAGGTGGGATAAATTGAGGAATTTGCTTGTAGGTCCCATTTTAGTGGCAAGTCCCAGTTTGGAGATTTGAGGTTTATAACCTTACAAAGACATTTTGAGACACAAAATTGCATTTTTTTTTTTTGTGTCAACAATTTGCAATCATAGCTTCCAAATCCTTACTGTTATTCTACACACTGAGACCTTTCTAATGGTGAAAAAATGACCTCAATTAGAGCTTGTATGTGGAAGTTATGCCTCCCACAAGTTGACCTACCTTGTTGACCACCATGGTACGAATGGATAACACATCAACCCTCGTTACTGACACATGTGGGGCTATCCATGTGTGGAATTTCAATAAGATTCTATAATTTCCAAAACCTTTTCACTAATTGAGGGTTGATGATGAAAAAACCTAACCCTAGATGACTATCAAGCTATGTTAAATACCAGGCTGCTAGGAGGATAAAGGGTTCCATTATCTATCATTATACTTATTCCATAGTTGAGAAAAGCATATAGGAGTGGGATTTGAGGGCATAAGAGAGGGGGAAATAGATTTTGTAGCATCCATTCATGCCACAATGCAATAATGGCTTTCAATGATAGAGGATGTAGGGCCCTAGACATGATTGGATTCATGCACCTTTGTCACATGATCACCTTGGTGATCACTTATTAACATAGATAGACTTGACGTAAGGTTAATGGATATAAGGGTAATTTGTGTAGTGCCTTGGTCCATTTGCAAGGTGCAACACAAACATGATAGAATCCCATTCTCATAGACTAGGCACACCACATACCTTAGTAGCTCACACTAGTTGGATGTACCAACAAAATCTTGGAAGGGAACTTGGTGAGGGAAGAAAAAGTGAGGGTTATAAAAGATGAACCTATCTAATCCACAAGTATGATGAATGATGAATAAAGTGGCATAGAGAACTTGACTATATTTTATAGACTTGTGTTCTTGGGCTACATGCAGACCCAAGGATTTGGGCATTCTAGACCTGGGGGATGTGACAAATGGTAGGAGTGCCTTTGGGAACAAAAATCCATGGAGCACAATTGTGGGATGCACTTGTTGGGAACACATCCAACCAAGACACATCCTTCAGGAACACATCCATCAGGCACACATCCATTGGATGTACCCTTTCCAAGTGTAGTTGGGAATCTTGGGCGCACTTGCTGGGAACTTGAAACTTTGGGAACATCTCCATTGGACATTGGACGGTTGAAAAACAATTCATGAAGGGGGTAGATGCACCATTGGTCACAACTAAAATTGGTAATGTGGGAAATTGGGTCCACTTAGAATTGGATGGGATTGCAATATCAAGGCAAGTCTTATATAAATAGTGGACACCTCAAAGGTGCTAAGGCATCAATAAATCATTCATTGATCATTCACCAAGAGTGTAAAGGGGCTTTGTTATTATGCTAAGTTTAGGGTTGGCACAATAGGGAAAATTGCATTGACTGAGAGGAAATAAGGAGAATATAGGACTTGCAAGAAGAAATCCTATGGTTGCTTCAAGGGTTTGATTTTGCAAGTATATGGGGCAGTAGGAAGAAGACAATATTTTCTTAGAATTATTGTACATCTGTAATAGAGTTGTAGGCATAAGGGTGCAACTACCTTATTGTATATTTGTAACATTATTCATATAATAAAGTTAAGACACTTTCCTTGGGTGCCTCCTATACATGCCAATTAGAGAATTTTTGAGGTCTAAAATGAGCCTTCTGAGGAAAATTATAAAATAACAGTTAAAATAACAAAATAAGAGTTATTAATTTTCAAAAGGGAAAAAATAGAACTGCTTTTTTTAATAATATTTTTTACTTATCTCCTTCTAGGTTTACTCAAATTTCAATTGTAGGAACTCTCTAGATGCGGAATTTAATTATGCATCAAACAAGTGCCTACACTTGAAATCAAGGAACAATTTTTTTCATGTATTTTGAGTTTATCTCATTGTGGGTTCATCAAAAGTATGTAAAGTGGGTATTTGTTGGATGTAGAATTTAATTCCATGTCCAATGAGTATCTTCCCTTGAAATTTGAGTAATTCTATAAGGTGATAAGTTGAAAATACAATTGAAAAAAAGTTTTTTTAATCTTTCCCTAAAAAAATATTTACCCTTATGGTTGATATCATCATGTTGAATCCTATTGTTCTTTTAACGTTGTTGTTGATAACACATTTGTTTGTTTTGAGGTATGTTTTTTACCTCAAAATTTCTCTAACCAGTGTGATGTCGACTCTTTGTGTGTTGGATGTGAATGTTTTCTTTTGTTAGCTAAGTATTGAAACACTACTACATATGGGATTGAAATTCGACAAAAACTTCCAATGATAAGGATGAATTCAATCATATCATTGAAAATTACGACATAATATTAAAATTTTAATATTTTTTTTTTTCTGGGCACCCCGATGAACGTTGGACTTCTGACGAACATCTATATCCGTCGATATTTTAATTAACATAGAGGATAGTTTGTTGATCTATTGACGAACATAGAGGATGCCAACTACCCATTTGAAAACGATTTAATGATCACTGATTCATTGACTTGGTCAACTTTGACATAGTCAATGTTCGTCGAAAGACGGACATATGTTAGTGTTTTCGACTATTTTGTTGTAGGAGCGATGCTTATAAAAGATTTTTATGCTCATTGTTCATTGCATGATTTATTAGTCTTTTTTCTATGTGCAACTTGCCTCAAATCCAATTCTCGATCTGCATAGCTCTGATTTTGTACTTTGAAGGTTACAAATTTTTAATATTACTTTGTCTTTTTTTTAAATACCCAGATTATATCCCTAACCTTTAGACCCTCTTTATTTTTGGGACACAATTTTTTCCCTAGGAAATAGGTATGAACATGTCTACTCAATTCCATTTAATTACTATACAATTTTTCTTGGTGTAGTTGTCTTTTATTGTTTGATTTTATTACTTGCTTATAGTCAAGCTTTGGAACTTATGTGGTAAAAATGTATGGTTTTGATTTGTTGATTAATTGTTGATTATTGTTATAAAACTTTAATAAATCTATGATGGAAATGGATTAATTCTCTAGTACATATGGAGTCAAAATAATTCGATGATATTTGTATCATAAGAATATATAATTCGTATATTAATATACTTGTATTGCTTCAATGGATTTTGTTGTAAATATAGGAAATCCAAATGCCAACACTTGAAGAGAGTCAAAGGACAATTGCTAGGTTAAGGGCTGCATGGGAGGCACAAGTCGGTACTGATGGGAATTGTTATTTCCCTTGCAATCAATGCAAGGGCTTGAAAAGAACAAGACTTATAAGGGAAACAATTGAAATACATTGTTTTACATATGGGCATTATGAAGGGGGCATACATTTCGTCCCATGGTAAGTTATTCATTATATATGTCTTTGTATTGATTCTATTTATAATTTTTTTTTTTTTTTTCATATTTGTTATATACACTAATGTTATTGATTGTTTGTAATTGTAAAGATAAATCATCCTAGGTGTTTGTCACCAGATAAATATCTTCCAAGTAGTAGTAGAAATACTATTGTACAAGATGTGGAAGATGGTGTGAATATTGATGATCACGTCAATCCTATGGAAGAAAATGACACCAATAATATCATTGAGTCAGATGATGGGACAAATAGATTGATCCAAGACATCTTTGCTCCTATCGATGAGGAAAATGATGATGATATTTATGATGTACCTTCGCTTGAGAAGGAAGAACAACCCATTTATGAAGGCTCAAGAACAAATATTCTCTTTGCTATAATGTTGTTGGTGAACTTGAAGGTATTTAATGGTTTGGCAAACACTTGTCTCACACAGATCCTAAGGTACGTAATATAATTTGTCACATATTATACGTAAAGGTTGACTTTTTTTTTTCTTTATTTTTAGTGTCAATTAATGTGTAAATTAAGGATGCAATATATTTTATTACTAGTATTTACATTAACTATTTTTGTTTTATGTTGTAGATTGTTAGGTGAATTTTTATTACCACCATCAAATAATTTACCTCACACATACCTCACACATACCGAGAGATGTGGGATGTTATGAAAGATATTCGAATGGAGTATCAGGCTATTGATGGTGTCCAAATGATCATATTATATATTATGTACAATATGCATCGGAAACAAAATGCCCGCAATGTCAAATCAGTAGATATCAAACCGATCAAGTAACAAAAAAGATGCCTCACAAGGTTCCTCGTCATATTCTGATAATTCCATGTTTGCAATGATTGTTTAGGTGCCAAAGCATTGCATAGTTTATGGATTACCATGCATGACACATAAGTGAATATGGTGTTCTTCAAATGTGTGCAAATGGTTGTGCATTTAGGAACATCGAAGAAAGATGGACAATTTTTAAAGAAGAACCTCGTAATGTTAGGATTTCATTGGTAGCTGACAGTGTCAATCCATTTGGTGAGATTAGGTCTATTTACTTAGTGTGGCCTATTTTTGTTATAAATAATAACCTTCCTCATTGGATGTCAATAAAGAGGGATAACACAATGTTGGAAATGATTGTTCCAGGTATTTGTTTACACAATTGGTTTGAACATTGTATTTTGTTTTTCTTATTCGTTGCATAATTGCTTATATATATACAAGGTAGTAATTATGTGTACTTTCACCCAATTAGGTAAGTACCAAGTGAAATATATGAATGTATATATTGAGCCTCTTATCGACGAGCTACCAAAGTTATGGGTTGGCATCACTATGTACGACATCTCTATACCAATAGGGAAAAAACAGTTTCAATTCTATGGAATACTAACATGGACAATTCATGATGCCCCAGGGCTAACACATTTTTGTGGTATGTAACATATTGATGCACTTTAATAGTATACAATTTTATGAAAACATGTTGCATGCTTCTTAAATATAAATTCCTCATTATATAAATAATAACTACATTAATCCATATAATCTTGCAGTTATTCAAACAAAGGGTAAATTTGCATGTCTAGTTTGTGGTCATAGGATGAAATCACGTCATTCAAGAAGTCTAGGAAAGGAGCTCTTTGATGAGTATAGGAACTTTCTCCCTAAGAACCATAGGTATTGAACTGCATAAAAACATCTTTTCAATTTGAAAGAAGAGACTAGAATAAAACCATGAAGAATGACACCTCACCTATGAAAGTTGGAATATAATAGAAATAATCAAGGTAAGCATTTTCATTCCACGAGGAATGAAAAGTTGCCCTGTACAATTCAATAGGATTCTCTACTATCAACACTTACAAAGAGCTCATTTTTTCAGTACAATGCATATCGGGAAGAATGTACCAAAAATGTTGTGGATAATTGCAGATGGAAGGAATGACAAAGACAAAAATGTAAAAATTTGTACTAACATTCAGGAAGCCAATCATGCACTGCAAAATGTGATTTATTTAAATAGCAATGGAGTACACCAAAATAGCCTTCCATGGTTATTTACAAAGCATGAAAGAAATTTTGTAAAAGAGGTCATTCAAAAAGTTAAATTTCCCATGATATTTTTTTCAAACATAGAGAATATATTAATGAAGAAAAGCGAATTTGGTGGGGTGAAAACTCATGATCGACATACCTTCATTAAGGTAATTATTTTGGATGTACATTTATATATTGGTAAGCATACGACTTTTTGGTATTATAATATGGTTTTTGCTTCCTAAAAATTAATGATCCCTTTGTTGTTACTGATAACAATGTAAAACAAGTTATATATGATCTTGGAAAATACACGAGGTAAATATTAATGATTTATATGGAAAATCAGTGTTGCTCAACTTGTCAACATATGTTTTACTTTCAGTGTATACATGATGTTGTTGTTGAAACCTATGATCTGATTTTTTATATCATGTGTAGGTGGTTGTCATCTAAATAAATCCATAAAAAGATGCAAAATATTAGAGGAGAGAAATTCCTTGGCTAGTGTGTGAAATGAAAAAGTATCTACCTCCAACATTTTTCAATGTAGAAGAACACTACCTCATACACCAAGTTGAAGAGATTGAAATGGTTGGACTTGTACACACAAGTTCAATGTGGATGGTGGAGACGCACTTGAAGTCATTGAAGGCTTTCGTTAGAAAGAGAGCACGTCCCGAGGGATCTATGGTGGAGGGCTATATGGTATATCAATCCTTGGTGTATATTAGTTAGTGTATTCCTGATTTAACAACAAAAATCATGAAGGTTCCTTGGATTTGGGATCTTAATTCCATTAAAAAAATTGAAGGGGAGGTCTTGATCGGAAAAAGGTAGAATGCAGAAAGTGAAAGGTAATTAGATGGTAGAGATCTATAATACTTTGCATTAATATTGATTTATTTCTATATTGTACTTATTTAAGTTTTATTTTTCTTCCATGATCAATTATTATTTAATCTTTACTATAATTACTAATTTGTATTCTTTTTTCATACAATTGGTTGAGAGTGGGATGCACTACATTTATACATCGCAAACAATCTTGATTTGGTGAAAGTATGGAGTACATAGAAAGAAACACAAATTGATTTTCCAAACACCATATATGAACCACAATTGAATTGCAAAGATGGCAATTAAAATGAAATTTGGCTCAACCACCCCAACATGCCTTTTCAATATGGTATCTTCTACACTCTTGTCCTAGTATTTCGCAAAGGCCCAAGCCATATGCAATTGGATATTCATTTTATTTACCATCCAAAAGGGAAAAGGATTGATCCACCAATGTAAGGCCCCATGCAACTTCTCCTTTAAGACCACATTTATGAATCATCATTTTTAGTTTCAATAATCCTACAAGACTTTTGTCAGATGCATATATTTTCTTTTATAAATTATAGAAATTCATCGAACCATCAACGACCCAATTCGTCGATGGTTCAACTAACATGGATTTTTCCTCCTCAGACAAAAACGTCAGACATACAACTATTGGATTACTGAGAGGGGGGGTGAATCAGTAATAGAGCAATTGAATCCCTTTTCACCAAAAATGCAATTGTTAAATCAATGTAGCATTATCATCCAATAGTAACAGAGTAAATAAACAATGAACAAATGAGAAATCACACACATACAGAGTACACCAGTGTTTTTACGTGGAAACCCAAAGCGGGAGAAAACCACAAAATGTTTTTTCTTATATGTCTTGAAGAATTACATTCATTGGAAGCACCAACTTCCTTTGTTTTCCAGCTGCAACTGGAAGGAGGCTCCAACCCCCTAGTTTCTCAGGCTACAAGTTGAGGGAAGCTCCAAATCCCCAATTCTCTGGCTACAACCCTCTAAGTTCTCCAGCACAACCACATGTATTTGCCCCGTCCAACTGCCCTAAAATATATATGACAAAAGTACGCAACCTGTCACTGTCAGTGAATCAACCACTGCCATTGTCAACCTATCACTGTCAACCTGTACCAATAACCTGTAGAAACCTGTATAAATCAACCTATACCAAACAACCGGTACCAATAACCTGAACCAATATGTACCATGCATCAACCTTGACTCATCAAGATGTACCAACATCATCAACTATACACCTCATGTATGTGTCATCTCATCAATTATACACCTCATGTATGTGACAACTCATCAACTACTTGTCTCAACCATGTACCCAACATGTACCTCAACCATATACCAAAGACATACACCAATATAACCATCAAAATTTATCTAAAAATTCATCAATCTATCCATAAACCAAATACCATAAACCATTACATCAAACCATGTGCCACAACCTTACTATTATGTATCCTCAAGCTGAACCAACAACTTCAGCAACACATCACAACCAAAATACCAATACCCATGTGCCAAATACCAACAACAAAATACCAATTGTATCCCTCAACAAATATGATATATGCAGCAATACTGAACATCCAATACCATCTCAAGAGATAAACCCTAGATCACAAAACATACCTAAAACAATATGTTCCATATCTCTCATAAATAGACCCCAACAATGTTGTTTCCGTGATTTTTCTGCCACACTTTTTCTGCCACGATTATTCTATCGCATTTTTTCTGCCACACTTTTCCTGCCACAGCTTTTCTGCCGCACTTTTCCTGCCACAATTTTTCTTCTACAATTTTTCTCTATCAATAATATTTGCCCAAATAACCTTTCACAAAATAGATATTCAATGATATTCAAGTGTGATTTAAAATGAGAGAGTCTTTCCTCTTATTTATACTTTCATGTAGCTTCCTCAAGGGGTTACCTTTTAACCATCTCAACCCACTTTCCTTATTTTAGGGTTAACCAACTTCTAACCACTTGTCCACTTAGTAATTTCTCCATTAACTTTATTATTTAAATAATTTCTTTTGTATCCACTTTGACTTATAGTACACTCATCACTTCACTTTATTATTTACCTTCTAAAATATCTGAAACCAATTTCCTTATTTTAGGGAGTTCTCCATTAACTTTTTATTTAAATAATATCTTTTGCATCCTCTTTGACTTATAATACACTCATCACTTCACTTTATTATTAAAATAATTTCTTCTTTGCAAACACTTTCACTACTTTGATCTTTTAGGGATTCTAGATGACCCATGAGGGTTCTCCAACTTCACATGGCCATAACTCTCTAACTGTGAGGAGTTATGTGACGTTCCACATACCATAGGAAATGTCATGACATGTACTATCCATATAGAATAGTCTTACCTACAAATATATCAAAACTCATACTATTATCCATCAAACAAACTTGGGTCCATTACCCAAACCTTTGTGCTACCATAATTTGCTACCGAACTTTGTTCAAGGGTTGACATGAATAACAACCAACCCAATTAATCAACAATATCCCCCTTTGGCATTGATGGAAACACTCTGATGCAATATTGAATTCATGTCATGCAATACTGAATTCATATGCTCCCCCTGTGACCATCACTCCCCTGGAACCATGCCTATGTGCTCTGCATCTGATAAATATCTCCCCCTTTGTCATCAATGACAAAGGTATCTTTCCATCCGAGGCTGCTCCCCCTAATTGAACTGTCCTTGGGGATACTCCCCCTGACTGAACTCTTCCTGAAACTGATATCCTGAACTGAATTGTCCTCTTTATGGTGCTTCCTCATGTAAATATAAGACATATAAGATGCTTATTCAAAATCATTCATTTTGGAGTAGAAATAACTCCGAGTATCTGGTGAAGATACTCAAAGTATTCCCATGGAAGCGTTTTGTAAAGATGTCTTCCACTTGTTCTTTTGTTCCCACATATTCAACTCTGGTGGTATTTTTTGCAACTTGTTCCTATAGAAAGTGATACTTGATTGGAATGTGCTCTATCTTGGAGTGCATCACCAGGTTCTTTGAGATATTGATGGCGCTTGTATTATCACAATATATTGGAAAGGGCTCATCATACTCAACCTGTATATTTGTCAGATTTTGTTTCATCCATAGAACCTATGTACAACATGTTGCTACTGCAATATACTCTGCCTCAATTGTAGATAAAGATACTGATGATTTTTTCTTGCTTAGCCATGATACTAAACACTCACCCAAGTATAACACTGCTCCACTGGTGCTTCATGAGTCATCAATGCAACCTTCCCTATCTGCATCTGTGTAGGGAATAAGTGATAGATCCTTTCCTTTTGGATACCATAATCCAAACTCTTATGTTCCTTTGAGATATCTGAAAATCCTCTTCACTGCTAATACATGTGATTCCTTTGGTGCTTCCTAAAATCGTGCCACCTATCCAACTGCCTGCATTACATCTGGTTTGGATGTTGTCACATATAGTAGGCTACCAATCATTGACCTGTATTGCCTCTGATCTTTAGAATTTGAATCACCATCTTTGATCAACTTGCAATTGGTTTGCATGGGAGTGATAACTAGTTTGCAATCTTCCATTCCAAACCTCTTTAGCATTTATCTGATATACTTGGTTTGAGAAATAAAAATTCCTTGGTTTCTTTGATGTATCTGAAGTCCCAGGAAGAAGGATATTTCTCCAAGTAATGACATTTCAAATTCATTCTACATATCCTTTACAAATTTTTGGCTTAACCTGTCATCATCACTACCAAAAATAATATCATCAACATAAACTTCAATTAATAAAATACTATCTTGACTTACCTTGATGTAGAGTTTGTTGTCTGCACTTCCTTTTTTGAACCCTGCCTGATGTAAATATTTATCCAGTCTAGAGTACCATGCTCTAGGAGCCTGTTTTAGACCATACAAGGCCTTCTTTAATTTACACACATAATCTGCGTTCTCTGACAACTGAAATCATTCTGGTTGTTCAATGTAGAGTTCTTCTTCAAGTTCCCCATTCAGAAAAGCTCATTTTACGTCCATATGATACACTTCAATATTTTTGGAGCATGCATAAGCTAAAAGCAATTAGATTGTTTCCATTCTAGAAATTGGGGCACATGTCTCTTCAAAGTTGATTCCTTCAACCTGTGCATATCCTTTACATACCAATCTAGCTTTGTTCCTTGTAACATGTCCATATTCATTCAATTTATTCATGTATACCCACTTTCTGTCGATCACTTTCTTATCCTTTGGTCTTGGAACCAATTCCCAAATTTCATTTTTCTCTATTTGATCCAATTCTTCATCCATGGCCTTATTCCAAAATTCATTCTTATTGGCCTCTTCAAAACAGGTTGGTTCAATCGTAGATGAGAGTGCTAGGTGTGTTTGTTCTGGTGAACACATTCTTATTCTAGTCTCAACTCTTACATATTTGTTTCTGATAATCTGATATGAAGGATGATTCTTCTGTACTCGTCTGCTAGGTGTTTTTGGAGGCACTTGCTGAACTTGCTCTTCTTCTTCTGTCAGATCCTCTTCATATTCCCATTCTTTTTCATCTTTTGTTTCTTCTTCGTAAAGCTATTCCATTGATTCATCTTCTTCCTTTAATTCTTGTCTACCTGTTTCATCAATTGTTACATTGATGCTTTCCACAACTTTGTTCAATCTTAGGTTGTAACACTTGTATCATTTCCTTGTACTTGAGTAACCAACAAGTACTCCTTTGTCCACACAAGAGTCAAACTTTCCCATTCCGTCATCTTCTCTTTTGATGTAGCATTTGCTTCCAAAAACTCAGAAGTGCTTCACATTTGTTGGTCTTCCTTTCCATAGCTTGCAGGGAGTTTTGTCAGTGTTGTTTATGAGAATTACTATGTTTTGAATGTGAATTGTTGTATACACTGCTTGTGTCCAAAAAATATCTGCCAATTTGGAATCCATTAGCATTGTTCGAGCCATTTCCTGTACTTTCCTTTTCTTTCTTTCAACAACTCCATTCTGTTGAGGTGTCCTAGCAACAAAGAATTGTATTTTTATTCCATGATTGCTGCAGTATTCCATAAATTCCTTTGAAGTGAACTCTCCTCCATTATCATATCTCAAGCATTTGATTTTTAAATACATTTCATTTTCAACCATTTCCTTGTAGATCTTGAAGTTTTCAAAAGTTTCTGACTTATTCTTGAGAAAACAAACTGCAGTCATTCTTGTATAATCATCAACTAATAACATAAATTATTTCTCACCTTTTAAACCCTTTGTTGTAGTTGGTCCAACTAGATCAGTATGCACAATTTTTAGTGGTCTTGTCATTGAATATTCCTTTGATTTGAACCTAGTCTTTGTTTCCTTTCCTTATTGACAATGCTTGCATAAAGTGTTGGTTGGTTTCATGATCTGGGGAATTTATTTGAATAATTCTATTTTGCTGACTTTGACAAGGTTATCAAAATGGTTGTGCCCATTATTTCATGCCATATCCAACTTTCATCTTCCTTTCCTAGACAACACTTTTCATTTCCAATTTCGCTTAACACATATATGTTGCTTGAATTTCTCCCAGCTATAGCAATCAATTTTCCTGAACCTTCTTTTCTTATCTCGCACTTTTGTGAATCAAAAGTAACTTTATGACCTTGGTCACACATTTGACTCACAATTAGAAGATTATGTTTCATATCTTCTACTAGTAAAACATTTTTTTCCTTGGTATTCTTGTTCCCAATTCTTACTATGCATTTTCCAACGATTTTAGTTGAATCATCATTTCCGAAGGAGACTGATCCATCTCTTTCCTTTATTAATGTAAGAAACCTATCTCTATCACTTGTCATGTGTTTTGAACAACCACTGTCAACATACCAACCATGTTTCTTTTGCTTAGCTTGTAGAGCGAGTGTGCATTCTTCATTTCTATACTAATTCTGCTTTCTTATCCATGTCCTTTTCTGAGGTTCTTATCTATGAATATTGTTATTCTGTTGTGGTTCTCTAGGAGGGACTATCGTTCTACAATATTTTGTCAAGTGTCCAAAGTTGTTACCTTTGTAACATTCCACTTCAGTGCTCAAAGATTCAAACCTGTTGTAACTTCTTCTCTGTGTTTCACTAGGCCTTCTTGGATAACCCTTTTGTATATGAATTTCAAATTTGTTTATGTTCCTGTTGTTAGCTCTGCAATTCACAACATTATGTCCTAAATTATTACATGTATAACATAAACCAAAAAAGATAGTTTGATACCTGGGAGTTGAAGATATTCTGGAAGGATATACTCTTATAAATTCTTGTTCTTCCTGGGTCCTATCTGTCGATTGTTGATTCTGAAATATGAATCTTCTCGATGGAGGAGTGTCCCTGTAATCTTTCTTGTATATCTTCCTATCCCCTTTGATTGTTTCTGCATATCTTTTTGGATATGTTTCTTGCCCTATTGTTTTGGATCTTGATCCCTTTTATGTCTGATTGATCAAAGTTTGGACTTGTCATGATCAGGTTTTTTACTGTTGATAATGTCACCCAAACCTTTTGAGTTGTTCTTTGTATTTTTCTTTTGAATATCCTTTCTTAATGTGACAATATCTGCTTCAAAATTTCCAATGATCCTGTCTTTTTCTTCTAGCTCTTATTTGAGTGTTTCTATAAATCTTTTATTTTCTTCTATTTGAACCTTCATATTTGTGATCATTTGTTCTAGTTCTTGAGTGTCTTCTTTCTTGTCTAGTTTCCAATGTAGTTTCTTTTTTTTCTTCTTTTCTCTTCTGACAACTTCTATGACACACATCAATTCTTCTCGGTAGTCAAATTCTACCTCTTCATATTCTTCTTTGGATTCTTCATAATCTTCTTTGGCCTCTTCATATTCTTCTTCGAATTCTTCTTTATCAGAGTCTTCTACTGCCATGAATAGAAATCTGTCGGTCTTACTGTCACTGTCTTCATCTTCATTTGATGATGAGATGTCTTCTTTGGTGCATAAGTTTTTCTTGAAATCTTTCTTTGTGGTTCTTTTGTCTTTATATGTTTTTTCTCTATTTCAGTAAACTTCCTCATTTCTCTTTTTCTTATGAGGATGTTTGTTAGAAAAATGACCAATACCATCACAATTAAAAAAAATCAAAGGAAGCTTACCTCTATACCTGTTGTTGGTTCCCTTGTTCGATCTTTTGACAAAGTTGGCCACTTCTTCATCATCTTCTGAGACGTCATTGTTGTTGCTATGTTCTTTTTATTTTTTCTTTCCCTTTTGCTTTGACTTTTTAGATGCTTTGAAGGCTACTTCTTTTATATCTGGATCTTCCTGTTCAGTTCTCATTTCATATGTTGTGAAGATTCCATGTAATTCGTCCATGCTTATTGAGTTTGGGTCTTCTCTTTCTTCTAGTGATGATATCTTAGGGTCAAATCTCATAGGAAGAGATCTTAGTACCTTTTGAACAATTACAGATTCTTTGATTTCTTCTTCCAATCCCATGATTGCATTTACTGTTTCATCGACTCTTAAAAAGTAAGCTACAATATTCTCATCGTCCTTCATCTTTAGTTGTTCGAACT
Organism: Picea glauca; assembly: GCA_000966675.3. Lineage (NCBI taxonomy): Eukaryota > Viridiplantae > Streptophyta > Pinopsida > Pinales > Pinaceae > Picea > Picea glauca. Next base: position 416,801 of record JZKD02S2207940.1, read on the forward strand.
AACCTATGTAAGTTTGAAGCTTTGCTTCTTTGACTTTTGAATCTCCTTCATAAATATTTTGAAGTTTGTCCCAAATCTCTTTAGCGGATTTACAATGTGCAACTTTGGTGAATATCGATTATCCAATACCATTCAAAAGTGCATTAGTGTCTTTGGAGTTATTCTGACCGAGTTTTATTGCTTTGTCATTTATCGACGAAATGGCTGGTGTTGTGCATCCATATACAATTGATTGTCAAATTTCAAATCCTTGTGCATGTATATATATTTTCATCCTTATGCTCCAAAATGCATACTTTTGTCCATCAAACTGTGGTATTCCATTTTTATACATGTTGTTTCTCTCCATGATCTACCTTTCAGTGGTTAAACTGATTTCTAAAGGAACCTGCTCTGATACCAATTGTTGGATTATTGAGAGGGGGGGTGAATCATTAATAGAGAAATTTAATCTTTTTTCACCAAAAATGCAAGTGTTATATCAATGTAGCATTATCATCCAATAGTTACAAAGTAAATAAACAATGAACAAATGAGCAATCACACACATACAAAGTACACCAGTGTTTTTACGTGGAAACCCAAAGCAGGAGAAAACCACAGAATGTTTTTTCTTATATGTCTCGAAGAATTACATTCATTAGAAGCACCAAATTCCTTTGTTTTCCAGCTACAACTGGAAGGAGGCTCCAACCCCCTAGTTTCTTAGACTACAACTTGAAGGAAGCTCCAACTACCCAATTATTTGGCTATAACTAGAACGAGGCTACAACCCCCTAAGTTCTCCAGCTACAACCGGAAGGTGTCTACAACCACTTGTCCTTGCCCCGTCCAACCACCCTGAAATATAAATGTCAAATGTAGACAACCTGTCACTGTCACTGAATCAACCACTGTCACTGTCAATCTATCACTATCAACCTGTACCAATAACATGTATCAAACTGTACAAATCAACCTGCACCAAACAACCTGTACCAATAACCTAAACCAATATGTACCATGCATCAACCTTGACTCATCAAGATGTACCAACATCATCAACTATACACCTCATGTATGTGCCAACTCATCAACTACCTGTCTCAACCATGTACCCAACATGTACATCAACCATATACCAAAGACATACACCAATATAACCATCAAAAGTTATCTAACAATTCATCACTCTATCCATAAACCAAATACCATAAACCCTTACATCAAACCATGTGCCACAACCTCACTGTTATGTAGCCTCAAGCTAAACCAACAACTTCAGCAACACATCACAACCAAAAGACCAATACCCATATGCCAAATACCAACTATATCCCTCAACAAATCTGATATATGCAGCAATACTGAACATAAAATACCATCTCAAGAGATAGACCCTAGCTCACAAAACATACCTAAAACAAGATGTGCCATATCTCTCATAAATAGACCCCAACCATGTTGTTGCCACGATTTTTTTTCCACACTTTTTTTTCCCGCGATGTTTCTGCCTCACTTTTTCTGCCATGATTTTTCTGCCACATTTTTTCAATCGCGATTTTTCTGCCGCGATTTTTCTATCTCACTTTTTCTGTCACAATTTTTCTGTCGCACTTTTTCTGCTGTGATTTTTCTGTCGCTCTTTCTCTGCTGCACTTTTCCTACCACACCTTTCCTTCCACACTTTTCCTGCCACACATTTTCTGCCACACTCTTCCTGCCACACTTTCTCTGCTGCAATTTTTCTCTATCAATAATACCTGCCCAAATAACCTTTCACAAAATAGATATTCAATGATATTCAAGTGTCATTAAAAATGAGAGATCCTTGCCTCTTATTTATACTTGCATGTAGCTTCCTCAAGGGGTTACCTTTTAAGCATCTTAACCCACTTTCCTTATTTTAGGGTTAACCAACTTCTAACCACTTGTCCACTTAGT
>JZKD02S2207941.1:2807-16107 GCA_000966675.3 Picea glauca
TGTTGTTGATGATCACTTGAAGGAAGATTAATAATATTTAAAAGGTATAAAATTGTTTAAGCTCATAAACAACTGATTCACCCCCCCCTCTCAGTTGTTTTAGTATTTCCAACAAGTTGTAGGGCCCACATTGCCACCTCATTTGTAGCTACTGCAATAGTGACTGGACGAGTAGTTTTAGAGGAGATTTGGAGATTCAGGGAGGGTGAGGCATCCAATTGGTGATTAGTGAGTTGTAGGTTAGTGGTCTAATCATCCTGCATAGAAATAGGATTTCATTTTTTGGGCAAGGGTTGTACGAAGGGCCGTACAGAGACATTTAGGGGATATGGGCCCCACATGCGAGGGCGATTCGGTGATAGGAGAACATATGTGTGTGCCTGTCCACCGGATATACGTGAATGGAGGCGCGGTAGAGAGAATTTAAGGCGTGCTCGAAGGGCACACCTGCGATTTGAACAAGCGGGCACAAGTGTGCGCCTGTGGGTTGAACAGGCGCACACCTAGGCGTGCCTATATGGTGAACAAATGCACGTCGGAGCATTCTTGTGAAACAAATAGGTGCGCACTGATGCACACCTGTGTAGTGAACAGGCGCGCATGTGTGCGCACCTATGTAGTGAATAGGCATGCATGTGTGCATGCCCGTGGGTAACAAAACTGTGCCTAGGAGGCAAGGTTGAGGTGTATAAAAACAAGTCTTTTTTATGTTGTTGATGGTTGCATGAGTTGATATAGGACTCTGTGTTGTCTACAGGTGGAGAGTGGTGACAATGCCAGTGGGTTGGGGAGAGCGAGACCGATCTCAGCTACGAGACGTTGTGGCCATTGAGGAGCCCGGTGTACATGTGAATTTGGCAACCTCTAGGTTGCTAAAGTTTTTTGAGTGCCCGTTGATATGGGCACAGGAGTATCTGTTACAGTTCCTGATCCAGATGTGGAGTCCGGAGCTGCACTGCTTCCTCGTGCGAGGAGAGCAGATCCCCTTCACTATGGTGGAGGATGTATATTTCTTGATTGGGCTCCCATTTCGGGGAACACCCCTATCGGCAGAGCCGGTGTTGCCTAGGGGTATGTTGCTCGCCACTATTGGCCAGAGATATTGTTCAGGTCTGAACTTTATGTCTGGGACAATCATGAGCATATCGTTGATAGATTCCTTAGTGCATCACTTTATAGCAGCGATAATTTTACGAGTATAAGGGTCACTGGCGACCCAGTGGATTAGTGGTGGCTAGCTTCTGGTGCTGGAGAGAGTGTTGGTTGGTGAGCATTTCACTTGGGGGCTGACGCTACATGCGAGGATGGTGGCGCAGTTGGACCATTGTCAGTCGATGGATACAGGGGATTTTGCGTTCGGGTCCATCCTAGTGGCCTGGTTTCTAGAGAGTGTGTCGATGTTGCACCCGAGGATTCTATTGGGTGCGCCTGGGGAGAGAGAGCCACGACTAAGGCGGTGGTCGACGGTGTTACTTCGCCACAGTGGTGGCGAAGGTGGCCACTTCTTTTCGGTAGGGGCGGCACAGGTATGGAGGCATATGTCGCAGGTGATTTTGCATTACCCCTATGCCGGGGTGGACTTCCAGGATGATCCAGACATGGTGCTACCTCCAGGAGAGGTTTTTTTATCATCGAGGTATGTGGGTTGTATGCTTTTTGTCATATTTTGAGATAGTAGTCCATATATTTTTGATATAGATGTTGATTCTATTTGCTGGTTGTTTGTATGTGAAGATGTGGCACCTCGTTGGCTCATCGAGAGCCAGAGAGATTGTCATGGGGAGAGATATGTCAGCGTGAGGATGTCGTGGGGTGACCAGCTGATCTGGAGAGGGTAGCGAGGAGGCGTCGATTTGATGACCCTGGTGCTGGACCATCACATGCTCCTCCGACGGCTGCCAGAGTGGACTTTGAGGATATAAGTCATCGGCTGGAGACGGTATTACAGGACATGCCTGAGTGCCTATGGTCTCGTATCCAGGACGAGATGTTGTTGGAGCAGTGTGTGGGGGTTCCGCCGCCATGGCGGGCCATCATGTGACGATCAGCAGTGGTTGCGGTGATGATGAGCAGACAACTGCCACCAGGGTAGGAGGGGCCTGTAGGGGGTGGGCCACCACCTCCTGGGGCAGGTGTTGGTGGGCCGCCACCGCCTAAGGGAGGGGCAGGCAGTGGCACTTTAGAGGCACCGTGAGTGGTGCTTTGATGTACATATGGATTTTGTTTGTATATAGGCTGGTGAGACCACTTTGTACCGAGGTGTTGTATTGGCCTGCGAATATGTTAATTTTTTGTATGCAAACATTCATATGACACTATAGACCTATATATATATACATGAGTATAATTTTTGAGATCTATGTGGTGTTTACATGTTTTTGGTTAATGGCTTGATGATGTCTATTCTATATATATGATGTGATAGGATTGTGACATGTTTATGTATGTGTAGAGGTATCTTGATGTGATATATGCCAGTCTATTACAATATTATCTAGGTTATCTGTGATTTGATTCAATTGTCTTGGAATATGTGTAAATGTAATGGAATCAAAATGTCGAGATAAAAGCCTAACCTGCAGGTATTTGTGAAAGAGGCACGGATCACGGATGTGGTACACATTGTTGAGTTGGAGGATGACTAGTTGAGAGTCGAGGAAGATGCTAAGGTGACGAATATGATGATGTTGGGCGTCGGCCAGGAGGCTAATGATAGCAGTGTATTTGGCTTGGTTGTTGGTTGCTGACCCCAAACATATGCCGCTTGAATGGAGCATTTCATGTGAGGGGGTGTAGAGGGCCCAAGCAGCCGAAGCGAGATTTTGTGTCCAATGGCTGGCGCCATCGTCATAACCGGTGTGGTAGGCTCGTGGAGGAAGCATCTGTCAATAGCACAATAAATAGTTTAGACATGAGGGGAGGAGAAAAAAGATTAAAAATTGTAGAAAAAGAAATGACCTAAAGTAGGATGACTACGTTTAAGTGTAGAATTTCTTTAAGTATAACCCGTTGACGATTTCTTTGAGAGAGAGGCCTTTGGGGGAGGTTAGGATGTATGCACCTTTGGTGAGGCAATGTTGGATAATGTAAGGGCCATGCCAAAGTGATTCAAATTTTCCATGGCCAAAGGTATCATGAGCAATATCATAAGCCAGGACGAGGTCACCTTCGCAGAATGATCGAAGGTTGACATGGTGGTCAAAGGTATCCTTGGATCATTTTTTAGCCGCCTCATTGTTCTATAAGGAAGATCAATGATCTTCATTCAGAGACTCCAAGTTCAGCAAGAGTTTCTTTATTGGAGCAGTGTCAGGTAATAGCTCAATTGCGGTGCGTAAGGTGGAAATTTTGCACTCGATGGGAAGAGTTGCCTCGACCCCATGGACTAAATGGAATGGTGTGAAACTAGTAGTGGTCTTCACAACCATTCGATAATCCCATAGCACAGAAATAAACATATTATTCCAATTGGTTTTATGTTTATTAACTGTGCGTTGTAACATGGTTTTGAGGACTTTGTTAACTACCTCGACCTGTCTGTTAGACTGAGGGTAATATGGTGAGGCAAAATTGTGAGAGAAGCCTAACTGAGATGATATTTCGATGAAGATCTCATTCTCAAAGTGTTTCCCATGGTCAGAAATGAGTTGGAGGGGTACTCCAAAGTGGGATATGACGTGGTTAAAGAAAAAATGCGTTGTAGTGTCAGCGGTGTTGTTGAAAGTGGGCATAGCTTCGGCCCATTTGGTGAAGTAATCAATGACGAAAACGATGTATTTGTGGCCATTGCTGGAGGGGGGATTACAAGTCATGAAGTCGATGCCCCATTTACAAAAAGGGTCGACAGTAATGACAGGGTGAAGAAGAGCGGCGTGAGCTCGGGCTTTGTTGGCATAGAGCTGACATTGCTCACATCGTTTCACGGCATGAATGCAATCATGAAACAAGGTAGGCCAAAAGTAACTGGCTCGGATAATATTTTGAGCAGTGGATATACCCAAAAGGGAAATATCCAAGTGCGAGGGAAATATAACAAGTGCGAGGGAAATCACTATTGATTTCAATGACTCCCAAGGTACCAAAGTACAATTCGAATGAATGCGAATGAATGAGATGAAGTCGAGCACTCAGCGAAATCTCTCGATCAGGGATCAATGATGTGTAACCCTTGTTGAAAGAGAAGAGACCTGCCATTAAGGCATCCAGGTTCCAAGGTATTGAATGATTTCTAAGTCTCATTTCCAGATAATGAGTTGGAGTCAATGGAACAATACTCATCATAGGAGGGCCTTGGTTTATCCCCCATCAATAACAAGAAATAAGTAACATATTTTGATGGTGAAACAAAGTATGAATACAGGTTGAAATGGACACAGGGAAGGATGACATAGTAAGAATGGGCAACTGGAGATGGCCGACTCAATAGAGGGCTCGTGTGAACTTCTCTTGAACATATGAATGACATGACCAAGGACTTGGTGGCACTGACTCAAAGATGACCTAGGATATGAACTTGTAGCAAGTCGAATGAGAGACAAATGAATTTCCCAACCCGTTTTCAAATGACGAATAGGGGGTGTCATGTTCAAGAGAGACGCTTACTGCCATCAATACAAATACGAAAACATATCCCTTTCCCAAAATTTCCCCCACCATTTCTGGAAAGTACCTCTTTATTTTTATACAAGCTTGAGGAGGATAAAATATGCTTGTTGATGTAAGCTCATCCTTTGGATGAGTCCCTCGGAGTATATTTAACGAACCCTAGGAAGGAGTGGTTTGGTCCCATTTTGGGTCTTTCAATGTTTGTTTAACGAGTCCAAGGATAGAAAACACGGGGGTTTTTCATGTTTTGAGAGTCTAAAAAACACTTAAAGAGAACTCTCCCAGTTCCTTTTTCATAAAAGAGTTCGACGAGATTGAAAAAGTGATAAACTATCGTCCGTTGAACATTTTTTCAAATACTTTAATGAGTGTGAAAAGAACAAGATCGCTCGACAATCTTTTCATTTTTATGGAGCATGAAAAGAGCTTAAAGGATACTCCTTTATGTTCATCATTTCCATGTTACCATGAAGAGTATGAAAAGATGAGAAAAAGTATACTCGGATACATTCTCATAAATTTTCGAGCATGAGAACGAACAAAGACTGAGCTCGAGGTTTTTTCTAAAAAACCCTAAAAAAGTAGTCGTACATGAAAAAAAAAAAAAACACTCGTACGCCCTCGTTTGGACTTTGAAGTTGCTATATCTGTGAAAAACCATACTCACAAGGCTATTAGGGTATAAGGTTTTATAAACAAAGCAATGAAAATAATATAAAAAATCAGTAAGAAAGAGTAAAAAGTGAATAAATATGGAAAGGACTTTTTACCATTTCATTGTTACTTTGCCCAAAAACTTGTCTAACATACCTCATTTTCCCCCAAATTTCTTTGCCCGATTGCAGGAGGCACAAGAGATCATTCGGAAAACCGTTTCATCCAACGAGGTAATCTCTTGATTCTCTAACTTTTTCATGGTTTATTTTTGGTTTTTATTGGCAATGTTTTGGGTGTTGAGTCCATTTTAGGGTCGGAACATGTGCCCAAGAATTCTTGCAGGTGGGCCATGTAGGACTTGCAAGAATCTAATATTCTCATAAGTGGCCTTCAGGGCAGCTGCGAGAATCTCACACTGTGCAAAAGGTCCACCTGCGGGGGCCGAAAAATGGATTTTAAGGTGAGGTTTTGCTCAATGAAAATTATGCAAGAGTTTAAAACAAGTTGTTGACTCCCCTCTCATGGCTCTTTTGTAGGTGTTTGACCATCACAATGTTGGAATGGAGAGAAAGAGAACATGAGGAGGATGATGCCATTGTTGGGAATGACACGGGTACATTCGCTGCCCTCCAAGACTATGGGATCTTGAAATTTTTCAGGATTCCGGGCATGAGAGACCAACTCAGGCTGTTGGAATACTTGCTCCACATGTGGGATGTGGATCAACAATTGTTTCACGTGGGAGTCTATATCTTGACACTAGATATCGAGGATATCTATTTTATGACAGGGTTGTCACRGTGTGAGTACCATGCTACTTTGACTAGAGGTAGAGGCGGTGGACTCCCTATGAGCGAGTATTGTCGCCAATATTGTGTTTTCAAGGMAGARAAAAGAAAGGGTAAAGTTTCCATTTGGGGGGTCRAAKATTTGACCCTACGAACCATATTGTTTACTATTGCATGCATGGCTGGGAGMACAGCTCCACACATGGCTCTCTAGAGTTATTTCCAATATGTCATAGAGASMACAGAGCCTCGGGTCTTCAACTGGTCRGATGCAGTTCTCCRTAGTATGAAGAGACAATTRATGAAGTGCRGAAAGGGTGACTTGAAGCARTTTGGGTACGGATCACTGTTGGTTTCATTCTTCCTCGAGAGGATCCCACTTCTATCACTACAGGTTGATWGGGGTTTTGTCATCCCCACAGGATCCGAGGATGCTGAGGTGGTGCAACCTCGTGGCTCGACATGTAGYAGGGCCTATAATCAAKTATAATGACAGATGYTGATGATCGATGACTACGCATATGCTGGTTTGGATTTCTGAGGGGATCCATATTTGGCCCTACCTGAGGATACTCAGTTGGGTGACTTAGGTAAGAAGTACACATTTTGTTCTTTTTAAATATTTTTGCAAATTTTATCATATGAAATTTGTTTATGTTTATCCAAGAACTAATCCAAAAAATTATTTTTGATGACATAGATGTGGGGCCGTATCAACCTCCAGGAATGTCTCCCATTCAATGGCGAGGAGAAATGGCTCCAGTGGTGAGATGGTATGCCAAAGACTACGAGGCAGTGGAAAAGAACTTGGAGGGGTTGACTGCGGATGTACCTAATATTTCTATTGGGGAGATCCTGAGACATTACTAGCGCCATACTGTGGGTGTGTCCAAGTCTCTCAGTCGACTGCTCTACAGGGTAGCCTGAGCAGTTATGTGTTATCAGGAGTGTCATCCGTGATGCTACTTTGTAGAAGCTATGAGCTTCATATTTTGAGATTTTGATCCTTGGGCATAAACTTTTTGTAAAACCTTTTGATCGGTATATACATATATATGACTTCTACCGGCTTATTTTGTGTTGTGTTATACATGTAATGTGTGATTGGTTTATAAATGTCCCAAATGTTTGTCTAACCTATAGTTAGCTAATGCATCAGTCAATATATTTAGACATCTAGGAATGTGTTGATATTTGATATAATCAAAATAATGTTCCAAGAGGCGAATTCGTAAATATACCCGTAATAAAGTAGGACTTCGGATAGCATATACATTACTTAACTATAGTACTACTAGCTATGAATCGATTCATATAACTAGGTGGCATATATCAAGAGAAATAGCATCAATCAACAATTCGATGACGACACTATATTCTGCAATATTATTGGTCACAAGACCAAGGCACACACCTCGTAGACTGATAAGTTCATTTGTAGGGGTGTAAATTGCCCATGCAGCAGAAGAAAGGTTCTAAGTACTATAGCTAGCGCCATCAGTGAAGCCAATGTGGGGTGGTGAAGGCTACGACATATGGAAACCAAGCACAATGCAAGATAAGCGGTCGAGGGCAGAGACCAAATAACGAAAAAGAATACTAAAGTAACAAAAAGTATGATACAATAAAATAAAATCACTCATGCACAAGTGATCTTAAGCATAGTACTTCTTTAAGTACAACCCATTTTTGGGTTCACTCAAAGGGATATCGTCGTAGTCCACTAACTCGTAAGCTCCTTTCTCCAAAACTCGTCTGATGATATAAGGACCTTGTCACATAGCTTCAAATTTTCTATCTCCTAGCATATCCTGATCTTGTTCGTAAAGGAGGACCAAATCACCCTCAGAGAAAACGGGTGGCTTGACATGTTTGACATATTGGGCTTTGACGCGTTTATTCTGGGCTTCTATAACTAGGGTGGCATCGCAACAGGTTTCGTCTAATTGCATGAGATACAACATACATTCTTCCTCGACAGAAGTTTTTTGGAAAAGTTTGACGGCTAGTTTTAGGCAAGGTATCTCACATTCAATCAGCAAGATGGCTTCTAGACCATAGACTAACTAGAATGGTGTAAACCCAGCAGTAGACTTGACGGATGTCTAGTAAGCCCACAATGTTGAAAACAACATCATGTGCCAACTCATTTTGTGAATGCATATCATTCATCGAAGCATGGTAATGAGGATTTTGTTTATTGCTTCAACTTGGCCATTGGCTTGTGGGTAACAAGGTGTTGAGTTGTCATGGCGAAGACCCAACTTTTTAGTGAGTTCGGACATCATGAAGTTTCTAAAGTGGCTACCATGGTCAGTAATGATATCTTGAGGAACACCAAACCAAGAAATGATGTGATTGAATATAAATAATGTTGCAGTCCTTCTGGTATTGTCGAATGTTGGCATCACCTCGACCCATTTCGTAAAATAATCTATGGCTACAATAATGTATCCATGCCCCCCAGCTGAGTGAGGGTGACATGTCATGAAATTGATACCCCATTTCGCAAAAGGACCAACGAAKACCATAGGGTGTAGAGGAGCAGGGTGTGATCATATTTTATTGTTGTTGGTTTGGCAAGCGTGGCATTTTTGGATAACAATTATACAATCRTTGAATAAAGAAGGCTAGAAATACCCTGCTCGTAAGATCTTCTAGGAAGTAGCATACCTAAACATGTGACCACCACAGGCTCYAGAATGGCAGTCATTTAGGGATTTCTCGGCTTTGTCAAACATGAGGCAGCATTGAAAAATMGAGTCAATCCCACAATGATAAAGAGTATCACCGAGGATAATATACTGAYGGAATTGGTAGCATATTCGATGGTGGTCAGTGCTAGAAAAATTGGGTTGGAAAGTYTGGTTCTGGAGATATATGATGATMTATTTGTACCAAAGATCATYGRAACTAATMAGGAAAAGGGATTCATCGRGTAATGAATMTACTGATACATTTTYCGTCTCAGAGCAGGGAAGGTCGCATATCAACTCGACAAACTCCAAGGATTTCTTGGACTTAGTGTGCTYGAATTCTAAGTCAAACTCCTGGAGTATTACGATCAATTTGGAGTATTTTTCCCCTAGCAATTGACATGTAAGAATGTACTGCATAGGGTTGCAGTTAGAAATTACYGTAGTCTTACAAGAAAGGATATAGTGYTGGAAATGTTGAACATCTTAGATGACTRCCAAGGCCAGTTTTTCAACATGTAAATACTTGGTTTCAGTAGTCGTGAGACTCYGACTCAAGTAATAGATGACATGTTCATCATSAGAATCATCCTCCTGGATGAGAACCATAGCGATAGTATAGTCTGAGGCTGTGAGGTAAAGGAAATAATCTCRACTGTAATCAGGTGGGAAGAGTAGTGGGGTAYGTGTCAAAGACAGTTTCAAAGCTTCGAAAGCTTTGTTGGCAGTGGTATCCCATACGAACTCAGAACCTTTCTTGAGTAGTCGCGTAAATCCAAGAGTTAGCTCAACATAGTTCGGGATGAAACAACGGAGAAATTTTTCCTTCCCTTGCAAACTTTGTAACTGATGAAGTGAGGATGGAGGAGGAATATTGAGAATCACCTCAACCTTCAAAGGATATACCCTGATCCCTTGATGTGAAACAATAAATCCCAAAAGTCAGTCGGATTCTACGCAAAAAAAAAACATTTGTGGGGATTCAAGCATATATGGTAAAACCGACATCAAAGGAAAATGGAACTGAGGTGTATTGGATGATCTACACAATGCATGGAATGAGCGGGTAAGTCATATAGATATGGTTGCACAATGTGCTTTATATCGTGAAAGGTGTAAGACATAGCACGTTGAAAAGTTGCACTGACATTCTTTAAACCGAATGGATGTTTTTGATAGGTGAAAGTGCCCCAAGGACAAATAAAAGAGGTCTTGTGTTGGTCCGCGGGAATGATATTGATTTGATTAAATCCATAGAAACCATCCATCAGAGACAATATTTCACTTCCCATACAATCGTCGACGATCTTGTCAATGAAGGGGACAGGAAACTTGTCTTTAGGAAAAGCTTTGTTAATGTCCCTATAATCAATGCACACATGGATTGTGCCTTATTTCTTGTCAATCAGAACAAGATTGGAAACCCAGTCAGTTAGATCCACACGGTAAATAAATCTAGCTTTGAGAAGTTTATCAACTTCAAGCTTAATAGTGGTTTCTTTATGTGGGTGGACCGGAAAAATTCATTTTCGGATGGGTTTAGCACCCAAGTATGTCTTAATCTCATGTACCACAATGTCAGGGTCAATCCCTGACATTTCTTCATAGCTCCATGCAAATATGTCACAAAATTCTTGGAAAAGAGACTTATAGGTGACAACTTCATCATGGGAACACGAAGCTCCAATATGCACATTTTTTGAAACTCCAAGTTTGATGGATATGTCGAGGGGGATGGTAGGTGAGATATTACATAAGTTACCTTTGTAGAACATGTTGTGTGTAGACTCGGGAATGGTGGAAATGATGACAACAGTTGATGGGGTTGGGATTCATTGGTAACCCTCGATGTTGTGTTGTTCTAGGAAGAGGATGGAATGATGATTTCCATTGTCCCAAAGGGTATCTTCCACGGACATAAAAGACATAATCATCTCGTCCGTAGGAAAAATGACACGGAATGGATCCAGAGATAAATCACCAAGAGAGGGGGTAGCTGATTGAATGGCTTGATAAGTGGATTTGACTAGACTCAAAGGCATTTCGTTGCCATAACGAAGATTATCATCAGGATTGGGTACCATCCACGGGTCGTAAGACACAGGGGTTCCATGAACATAGGTGGAGATCATTTTGATCAAGGCGACAAATGGATGTGGAACATCAGGTGGTGGAATGGGGAAAGTACCCATCAAAGAGGAATATTTAAGAAGACCCACACTGACGTTCTCATATCCAGAGGGGTTTTTGCAATGAAAGGTATGTTACCGGTACGTGCGTCAGAGTGAAAGAAGGCCAATTATTCTACGGTAACTATTTTTCCTTGATGTGGGAAATGCACAACATGAAAAAGAGTGAATACAACTACATGCATGGAATCGATCCAACTACGACCAAGTAGAAGGTTGTAATCGAGGGGAGCGTCGAAGAACTCCACTTCAACGTTGACTATTTTTCCTTCTAATGTAATAGGAAACAAAGGGAGGACATTGTAAGGTTTAAAACCAGATCCATTGAAGGCTTTAATCATGTTGTGGGACTCAATCAAAGGATGAGATTCAATGGATTTCTAGTAGATAATAGACATGACCCACGTCGATGCACCCTCATCAATAAGGAGGTATTGCATCAACCTTCTCTTTGGAGGAAGAATAATATTTGGCTCGAGTGGTAAGTGTGATTTCATTCTTCTTTGAATCACCTGTACACATTAAGACATAGGATGTATTGGAGCAGGAACGTTGGTCATGAATGACCAATTGGGCCTGTTGTTGAGAAGGGAAGGGTTGTGACAATATGGCCAGAGTGGGGGGTTTCTTGGTCCCTTGAAGGAACTTAGTAACCTTAGCTTGTCATGGAAAATCCTTAGTGTAGTGATCATCACCATAGATAAGACAAGGGTATCAGGGTTTTCAGTTATCCCTATCGTCAATAGGTGGTGTTTTGGTTTTCTCATATTGTGGATTATTTTTATCCTCCTTGTTCTTACCCTTCCCTTTTTTGGATTTTTTTTTGTCGGCGGGGGTAGATTGAATAGATTTCACCTCATAAGTCTTTCCGATGGGAGGGGTAGGAGACAGAGCATTTTGAACATTAGAAGAAATGGGTTTGGGGTTGTTTCTATAGGTTTGGACAGAATGAGCTTGGGCATGGAAAGTGCCAATCACACCGGCAGCTGCATGAGAAGAAGTAGGAGTAGTTGAAGTAGCATAAGTACAAGGATGAGGTGTGTCAGGGAGTAAGTCATAAAGAGTACCTATTTGTGAGTAAACGAGGTTGAGGTATTGAGCANACATTCCAATCAGCGAGAGCGAGCGATTGACCGATGGAAAGTAAAACTCCAACTATGATATATAAAACAGCCCAGTAAAAAATGGGAACGCCCGTAGTCGGAGGAAACGCCCACAGTAATACATCAACAGAGAATATAAAAATGCCCGCAGCAAACACATCAACAGAAAATAAAAATGCCCACAGTAAATACATCAACAGGAAATCAAGCGCAGGGAATATTCCTTTTACAAACAACGCTGGGATAGACGACTCAATGTAGAACAAGTAACCCTTAGATCGCTAATAAACCCCAACCAAACGCAGAGAGATTCTATATTATCAACACAGAGAAATTATCCTTTTCCATCTACCATCTAATCTAAACAACAGAGTTAATCTATTTTTCTCACCCCTTGCACAATGAAATTTGTCTAAGTATGAAAACCAAACATTCAACCAGATCCCAAGCATAAATCTTTCATTCGTCTACCATTCAACCAGAAAGCGTACCTTTGCCTGAATGCTTGCCGCGACGATTCCTTGCTCCTGCCGCTCCTGCTCCTGCTTGCCGACCGCAACGAACTCACCGGTACCTCCCAGCCAAATGCTAGGGCTAATCTTCTTCCCCCTTAACCCCCCGAGCCGCAAAGGGGCCACACAAAATCAGAGAGTAACTATCTCCTCAGCTCGCCTCCAAGGCTGAGCTACCACTCAAGTCTGCTGAGGATTCCCAACTCCTACCAGTAATCAGTCAGTCTCTATTCTCTCAACATAACAATACCAATCTCAGCCCAAAGTCCCCCTTCTTTCCCCCTCTTCCTTTCCTTTATTCAGACTCAAACCCTAATTCTTTTTTTACTTAGGTTTTCCCCCCTTTTCTCTTTTGACTTTCTTATTTTTTTCTTTTTAGTTTATTTTGTTTATATATTTCGTTTTTATTTTTCTTTTCAAAAATTCAAGGGTAAGTGCACTCATTTTTTATTTCCCCCCTTTTTTTCACATGCTTAACTTTATTGGTTTATAATTTGTTTATAATATAAATACACATATATATATATATATATTTCATTTTTCTATTAATAAAGATGCATTCATCATTTAATTTACCATTAATATATCTGTATATTTAGGATTAAAGAGAGATTAAGGCCATGGAAAACCAGTATGGTAAAAAGTAAATGTTTTACAAAAATGAATAAAGAGGATTTACGAGGAGAGATGGAGATATAGTAAGGTGAACTAGACAAGTAAAAGGGAGATGGATACTGGAAGATCTAGGCG
>JZKD02S2207953.1:13818-29601 GCA_000966675.3 Picea glauca
TCCTCCTATTTTAAATTCAACTAAACATTGTTTAGTGACATTTACCTGATGTCCTTTTTGTAGCCACAAAACTCTGTATGGGCTTGGATGTACAACAGTCTCCAGCTCTAGCTTTTCTACCATCTCTATAGATATGAGATTGTCTATGCTACCACTGTCCACTATGACCTTGCATACTCTATCCTTAGTTTTGCAAGTAGTCCAAAATAGACTGTTTCTTTGGGCTGGGTTCTCTAATTCCTTCTCTGGTTTCAAGAGAAATTTCCTCATCATTAAGGATCTTCCACCCTCAACATCTTCTGCCTCAACAGTCCATCTTTGAGCTTCGGCAATGTGAGTTTTACCACCATCTTTCTTCTTATCTGGACACTCATAGGATTTATGTCTGATTTTTCCATAGACAAAGCATTTCACTTCACCTCCTCTGCCTCTTCCTCTTCCTCTGGCTCAAGGAAAAGTATTCCTATCAGCATACTGCCTTCCTTGTGAGCTTCCTCCCCTCTTAGGTTGAGTTTGAGTTTTCTTCCCCTCTTCTTTAGGTTTCTGAGTTCTGTCTTGGGCAATTGGTTTGCCTCTGGCTTGACTTCTACCTCGACCTCTTTGACCTTGCTTCCAGCTCAACTTATCTTCAGCTTTCAGAGCTATCTGATAAGAATCTTCCACATTTCGAATGGTCACCATGCTCATCTCATATTGAATGTCATATCGCAGACAATTCATGTACCTGACAACTTTTTCATCATTGCTTTCCTGATGATCTGCTCTGATTTTTATCTTGTAGAATTCTTCAGTGTATTCCTTCATTGACATCAACTTCTGTCTCAAATTCTTCATCCTCCAAAACAGAGTGATTTGATAATCCCTAGGTATAAATTTGGCTTTAATTTTTTCAACCATTCTATCCTAGCTCTTGATTTTATGCTTTCCCTTGTAGCGTCTATCATCCTACAGGTCATCCCACCATAGTGTTGCATGCCCTTTAAGTCTAGTAATTGCATGTTTGAATTTGTCCTCCTCGACATCCTTGTAGTCAATTTTTTTTTCCAGGGCTCTAATCTAGTCTAGAAGCTCTTCAACATTTAAGTTTCCCTCATACATGGGAATGCCCATTTTTGCTCTGGCACCTGTCCTTGCAACAACCCTGAATAGGCGTTTGTCTACAACATCTTAGACTGCAACTTCTTTTCCTTTGTTTCCAGCTTCATTTTCACTTTCAGCCTTGCTAATATCCCAAGCGTTGACTGTGCACCTTTGTGTTGTCTCCATAGCATCAAGTCTAGCGCGTTGCTCACACATTTCTCTTTCCACTGTTGGATTAGGCATTGGCCTATCTCTTCTTGTCGGAAGCATGGTTGAAATTTTTTCCTCTTTTCTCTCTGCTATAGAAAGAAAAGAATTTGTTATGTGCTCTGATACTAGTTGATGCAGACCCCCTGCCCTAGGGCTAAGATTCACTCAAGATCTTCCCTAAATCCACGCCAAGGGTTAATCAAACCCTTTGTTTAAGACACAAAGGACTTTGGGTTTTGGAAGTTGGAGAATCCCGATGTATTTCCATAGCCCTTGAAAAATGCCAAAATGCAAATTGTCAACGAAGGTTGACTACTCCAACATGATGAGCACATGCCACCTGTTACTCACTAGTTTCATCTTTCAGGACTTTGAAAGAACAACCAACAATGGTTCCTCTTCCCTTATGATTCCCCAAATTCTGAAATGCTGGAATGCCGAAATGGGCTCAACATCCCATGGAATATGAGATCAATGGACTTTCGAGATGCTTGTCAAATATTGACCACTCCATTGACTCCCGCCCCACGTATCCTCTAACTGATACTTGGGACCCACCTTTCAAATTTTCTCTCTTCACGATTTCGAGAGTTGTGTTGACCATGCAACTCCACTTTTTAAGTCTTGAAACCCCAAAACCTGACAGGTGCCCAATGACTAGTGTCCCTCAACTTTTCAAGAATTTTTCCTTTCCCTCTTCGAGATTTCGCGAACCGGGAGTTTGAAACTCCCAATTCCAAAGTCACTACCTCCTTTACTTCCCGAACCTCAGAATGCCGAAATGTAGAAATTCCACTTCAAAGACATGTTGCGTTTCATGACTTTAGGGTTTTCAATGCAAAGGACCCCGACACCTTGTCATTAGAGTTTCCAAAATGCCGAACCCCAGAATGCCGAAATGTTGAAATTCCACACCTGATAATCCCTTTCGTGATTCGCGAAATTATAGTGACCAAAGATTTTGTCCTACACTCCAAACTTATGGATCCTGAATTCCCAAAATGATCTCATGGCTCAAACTGACCATGATCAACAATCCAGGTTGATTCTTAATACCAGGGTGGAGGGTTCATCCAACTCCTAACCACCTTACAACTCCTCTGGATCCTATGGTCCTCGCGATTTCGTGAGTTCTCCATGGAGAATTTTGACCACCAGATTCACTCCTCGATGACTTCTGCCCAAACAAATTAGTGTTCTCCCTCCTAAAATTGACTTCTATGAGACAATTTCAATCTCCATCTCCCTTTCATCACTTCAAAGGTTAAATCCCTCCTGAGATTTCACTTGCAAACTCAAGCTTCCAAAAGGATCCCTGCTCGCACTCCTTGCGGCTAACCTTCAATTAACCTCTAGTTATTTGAGTCTCTGACCCTTTGCACTCTTTGCAATAGTGGTCCTTCAACCTTCCTTCTAGATTTATAAAATCCAAGGCTTCAATTGGCCCGTGCACACCTTGCACTGCTCTGTCCTTCACCTGTACTTCAACTGGTATGAGAACAATGGTATCTCTCCTGAGATTTCTGAAATAAAACTTAAACCTTTGTCAACGCACACCTTGTGGATGTTCACTGCACTCCTTGCAGGAGTTCTCGGGAAGAGAAACAATTGAAACTCATTCTCCTTCTCTCTCAGACTTCATACATTCAACATGAAATCACACACACACTACAACATTGAAACAAATGCATAACATAGAAACAAATCAACTGTAAACATACCATTCAACAAATGTAAACAATAAGCATCATAACACCATGAAACTTGATTCAAAGTTTCATATATTAACTCAAGTGCTCCTATACATGGGTTCTTCTCTACAACTCTCCGGCTTATGAAATCTGAATGCTCATAAAAAATTTCAATGATACAAGGGTGAGGGTGTCTATATCTGTTTTCCCTCCTACACTTCTCAACTATCTAATCTATTAAATTAAATCTACCTACTTGCATTCATTACGCATAAATGCCTCTATATTCGATAGATGAGAGAAATGCTCAAGATTTATTTACAACATCTAGATATAAATGTAAGTACACTTCCCCTAGCTATTACATTTAATATCCGTTCATTAATTGATTTTCAAAATATTTCAAAATGTGCGCTAGTGCTTCTCAAGCTGTCCTCTGCCTTTGTGCTTTCTTGGCTAGCTGTGTACAATGCTTCTGCATCAATCCCACTCTTGCATGTATCCAATGTGACTTATTCTTGTGGACACTTGTGTGCAAGTAATTCGGTTCACTATATGATTGACATATTTTATTATGGATAATGATGATGTTGTGGATTTGATGATATGTTATTCTATGATATTTATATCGACAAGTGGTATTTACTGGTTTTCCTGCGTGTGCAGGAATATGGACATTTGAGGATGTCGATGGCTTAGATGGATCTCCTTGGTCTTCAAATATGTGACATATCACTAGATATTATGATGTTGATTGTTATCACTGACACGTCTAGTTGATGTATGCAGGCTGACGATAGCTTTGTAACTAGACTCACACTAGGAGTAAAGGGGTGACACATGACAACCAAAGATATTTAGGGAGAGGTGTAGTAGAAGCCCTGCCACAACCTACTAGCATGCTCGTCATGGCTCGAACTATAGGTTAATGATTACCTAGTTCGATAGATGCATGATGTCATGAGGGCAAGCTTTGATAGTCACTCATGATGACTATAAGGGGCCCACAATAAGCCAAATCCCTTATTCATTAGAGGCCCTTAGTCTCCCAAAAGGTCACCATATGAGGTATTGACTCCAAGGATTCGACGTCTACCAAAATTAATCAAAAGGCAAGTGGCACCCTTGGAGCACATAGTGCATATTGAAAGGCACGTAGCACAAACAAAACAAGAATGTAAGTGAGTGGTTTCCTTGGAGAACATAGTGCGTCTTGAAGGGCACATAGTGATTTTTAAATTTGGTAAGTTAATAAACCTAGTACCTAGAAAACTATGCCTCCTTAGGACCCGTTCGGCCTTAAAATTAATGATGGTATGAGTAAAGTTTAATAACTAATTTTCCCTTAAAAGCTGTCGCCAAGCCTAGTGCATTTAAAACCTAGGTTTAAGTAGAACATGTGAAAAAAACAAAACTAAATGGACATATAACAAGAAGGGGGATAAACAAAATTCAAACATTAATAATTAAAGTAAAATTTTAATGAAGGAATAAATGATTAAAAGGGTAAATTATTGTTTATATCTAAACTTGCTAAATATGAACTAAGAAGAAAAGGGGAAACTCAAGGAAAAGGGGAATGTCTAACATAGTAGGGAATATAGTCTTTAAGAAAGGTGTCAGTCATTTAAGAAATGTAAGGAAATAAAGGGACATCGAGGGGCATTTTTAGGAATGCTTTTAGGTAGGTGAGGGATGTAGATACTGAGAGGGGGGTGAATCAGTATCAAGTAGAATTTAAAAAAAAATCAACTTATACTTAAACCATTCAATTATATCCAATAAGTAGTGAACAATAGTATAAGGGTTACATCAATACACCACAATACACCATGCACAATATATGAGAAATAATCAATAGTTATTGGTCAAGGGAAGTAATGACTTCCAAAGGTAGCTACAACATTCAAATATAAAGGGAGGGATAAACCTCCTAGAGGAAGATACAATCCTCAAATATAAAGAGAGGGTTGACCTATCCATCCTTTCCCCTTCCTTCCACCCAAGAATATATTAGGGATAATAGAAATTTACATTAAATCATCACCATCAACCAACCATCACATAGAGACTGATAATGCTTCCTGAGATTTCTTCAACTTCTGTAATTCTTCAATTCTTGGAATACTATGATCCCATAGATAATATTACACAATTTATTCTCTGAATCTCCTCCAAGTTTCACTCATCGAGTACTCCCCAAAAAGAAGTTATAGAAAGAATGATAGACTTTATTCAATTTTGGTTTATTCAGGAGAGAAAACTTGTACAGAATGCCCCACGCTCAATATTTAACATCAGATTTTGAAACTCGCACATAAGAAACTAAAGTCCTTACTATTTCCAATGTGATTTGTTCCACTTAATTTGGATTATCTATGAATAATTTATGACTGTTTTACCCGGAACACCTGTTTATTGACTTACTTCAGGACTGGTCAATAACCTTATCTTCCACATAGTGTATCTCCATAATTATAGCAAATCAAGAGATGGAAATTTTACCATAGGTACCTTGATATATATTTTCAATACCATATCAATTTCACCATTTGAATCATTCTTCAAAAAGATTTATAGTGAAAATGGTAAGATGACCTGAAAATAACATACCTTAGAACACATCACCAAAAGACTTCATCCTCCCTTGAAATACGACCTTCTTTACTTATGATTTCCTATGAAATTCGAATTTTGTATCAAATGGATGTATAATGATGTGTATTTATACCATTTATGTCACTTCATTTTAACATTAAGGCTGACCTAACACTTTCTTATTTTGTAATTCTTTTCTTTAATTATCTTCAAGGCCTACATGTACTTCCTTCTTCAATTCACTTTGTCATCTTCAAAAATTCATTTCTCCTCAACCATGAGGATTCATGTGACATTCCACATACCACTGGAAACAACATGATGTATACTATCCATCCATGGGTGTTTTATCTTCATGTCCATTTCCCTTCATGTCCAAATACATTCATCAATCTTGTGGTCCAAAACCCATGATTAGGGTTGACATCAATGACAAAAACCAATCTTCCAACAATATCCCCCTTTGTCATTGATGGAAACACTCATGATCCCCCTATCATCATGATCCCAACTTATTTCCCCCTTTGACATCAATGGAAAAGGGTAGGGCTTCTTTCCATGAGTTTAATGGCAAAAGGTGACTCTTTTCTTTGGGGTTGCTCCCCCTAAACATGTGGCACTCAATAATAATTCATCCTTATTTTTGTTCTTTGGGACTTTTTCTTCCTTGGAATCCTTTTCTGTGGCTTCTATATTCTCTCTCTTCTTCATGTCTAGGATGTATATGTTGTTTGGTATTCTTGTTGCAGTTGCAACCAATCTTCTTGAGTTATTTTATCTGATTTTACATTTTTGGGAGTCAAATGTGAGAGTGTATCCTTGATCACACATTTTGTTGACACTGAGGAGATTATGCTTCAGATCTTCAACCAGTAAAACTTTTCCTTCTTTTACATTTTCACTTCCAATATTTAAAATTCCTTTTCCAAGTATTTTAGTACATGAGTCATCTCTAAATGTAACATTTCCACCCTTTTTCTTCAAGCTGACAAATTTGCTTTGAGCTCTAGACATATGAGATGAGTACCCACTGTATATGAACCATTCATCTTCTTCTTTGCATTCTTTAATGACCATTGTTATTTGAAAGTTTTCATTTTTTGTAATTTCCTTCGTTTTCCATGTTGTAGTTGGTATAGAAACATTTGACATATGATTATCTTCCTCCATCTCTATGCAATCTCATGCTTTATGACCAAGATTATTGCACTTGTAACATACAATATTTTGATCCATTAATGGGTCAAATGGATTATAATTTCGGTTGATAGGTCTACAAACATTTACATATCTACTATTTTCACCATTCATGTAGCTTGCATAGTTATTCCTTTCATTGATTCTACAATTGATTGCCTTGTGTCCAAAATTTCCACAAGTATAGCAATGTCCAAGAAAGAAATTTTGATACCTGGGAGTAAGTGATCTTCTTTGTGGTGTGGTCCATCTGGGTTCACGATCTATTCTTCTGTAGTTTCCTTCATAATGATTTATTTCATACCTCGTGGGAGAGGATCTCCTTGATGTCTCATTCCTTCTAAATTCTAGTCTTCTATCTTAATGTTCAACTTGTTCTAGAGTCTTGGTTTCATTATTTTCATCTTCCTTCTCTTGTTTTGTTGTCTTCAAATTGTCATTGTATCCTAGTCCTGTCTTGTCATTTGGATATCTTTGATTGATAAGGATCTCATATAATTTTCCAGTTCTTTTTTTGAACTTCTTTAACTTTTCTGTTGTCAATAGTAGCTCCCATTTTGTGTGATCCAACTCTGCTTTAAATTTCTCACAATCTTCTAATTGTTCCTTCAATCTATTAATGGTCGTTTCAATCTTGTAATTCTCTTCTTCACAACTACTCAATTCATCTTTTATTATTATGTTTGTGTTTCTAAGCTTGTTATTTTCAGTTTCAACATGCTTCAAATTTTCAAGATTCTCATCTTGTTGTTCACTCACTACATTGTCTTTGTATCCCCAAAAGGAATCAAGGTTGGTTTCTTCATCTGAATATTCTTCACAAATGATTTCTTCTTCTTTAGAATTCTTGTGATCATCATCCTGGGTTTCTTGGGTTATGAAGAGGACTTCTCCTCCATCATTATCTTCTTCATCATTCTCATTTGAGGAGATGTCATCATCCTTGGAGTAGAATCTCATTTTATTGTTGAGACTTCTCTTTTTATAGTAGCAGTTTTCAACAATATGTCCTATTCTACCACAGTTAAATCATTTGAGAGGAGACTTACCTTTGTATCTTCCACTTCCCTTTTGAAACCTTCTTACAAAATTTGCTATTTATTCATGAAGGTCATTATCCATATCTTTTGTCTTATTTATGTCTTTAAAGAATTCTTCATTGTTTTGTTGGTCACTTTCTATACCTATTCTCATTTCGTATGCTATAAGAGACCCATGCAATTAATCCATTGTCATTTTGGTCAAGTCCCTAGTTTATTCAATGGCGAAGACCTTATCATCCTACTTCAAGAAAAGTGATCTGAACAATTTTTGTACAACCAACAATTCATCAAGATATTCACCTAATCCTCTAATATCATTAACAACTTCATCAAATCTAAGAAGATAGGTTGCAATATCTTCCTTTTCATTCATCTTCAAATTTTCAAATTCTTCTCTATGTCATTGAAGTTTGACCTGCTTAACTTTTGGATCAACTTCGTAGATACTATTGAGTTTGTCCCATACCTCTTTAATAGTGTTGCAACCCATCACTTGGCTAGCAATGGTTGGTGCAAATGCTTCTAAAATAACATGTATGGATTTTGAATTACAACTCATAATCTTCTTCTCATTTAGATCGGTTGGAGCATTATTTGGGATTACATAGCCATTAACAACTGAGTACCAAATGTCTACTCCCAAAGCCATTAGGTAAGTTTTTACTCTATCACTCTAGTATGCATAATTTCTTCCATCAAATTTTTGAATCCCATTTGAAATGTGCTCATGGTCATCCATCTCTCTCAGGATTTTCCTTCCATTGGTTAAATTGTTCTAAAGACAACCTGCTCTGATACCAATTGTAGATACTAAGAGGGGGGTGAATCAATATCAAGTAGATTTTTATTTTTTTTTTCAAATTATAATTAAACCATTCAATTATATCCAATGAGAAGTGAACAATAGTATAAGGGTTACATCAATACACCACAATACACCATGCACAATATATGAGAAATAATTAATAGTTATTGGTCAAGGGAAGTAATGACTTCCAAAGGTAGCTACATCTTCCAAATATAAAGGGAGGGATAAACCTCCAAGAGGAAGATACAATCCTCCAATATTAAGAGAGGGTTGACCTCTCCATAGTTTTCCCTTCCTTCCACCCAAGAATATATTAGAGATAAAAAAACTTTACATTAAATCATCATCATCAACCAACCATCACATAGAGCCTGATAATACTTCCTAAGACTCATTAAACTTTTGTAATTCTTCAATTCTTGGAATACTTTGATCATATAGATAATATTACACAATGTATTCTATGAAGATCTTCCAAGTTTTACTCCTTGAATCCCACCCAAAAAGAAGTTATAGAAAGAATGGTAGACTTGATTCAATCTTGGTTTATTTAGGATAGCAAACTTGTACATAATGATTCATGCTCAATATTTAGCATTAGATTCAGATACTCATACAAAAGAAACTAAAGTCTGTACTATTTCCAATGAAATTTGTTCCACTTAATTTGGATTCTCTATGAAGAAGTTATGACTATTTTACCCGGAACACCTGTTTATTGACTAGCTTTAGGACTAGTCAAAAATCTTATTTTCCACATAGTGTATCTCCATAATTATAGTGAATCAAGAGGTGAAAAGTTTACCAGAGGTACCTTGATATGTCTTCTAAATACTATATAAATTTCACCATCTGAATTGTTCTAGAAAACAAGTTATAGTGAAAATGGTAAGATGACCTGAAAATAACATACCTTAGAACACATCACCAAAATACTTCATCCTCCCTTGAAATTTGAACTTCTTTACTTCTGATTTCCTATGAAATATGACTTGTGTATCAAATGAATGTATAATGATGTGTATTTATACCATTTATGTCACTTCCTTTTAACATTAGGTCCGACCTGACACTTTCTTATTTTGTAATTCTTTTCTTTAATTATCTTTAGGGCCTACATGTACTTCCTTCTTCAATTCACATTGTTTGTAATATACCAAATATTAAATGTATGCAGAATAGAAATAAAATGCAAGTAATGACAGAATAACAGTAATATAACTAGAACATTCACCATAATAACACTAAAATGATATGAGAATAATAACAAAAATAACACTTTGAATTTGAAAGCAATGTTCACGAGCCTCTTCGAGGGGGAAACCTCCAATTGAGTAGAGCTCTATTACAATAATATTCAAGTTAGGGTTCTCATACCCTTGACTCCTATTTATATTAAAAAGAAGCATCTAGAGGAATATCCTTCTAGAAGCGAAAGCTTCTATTAGGTCTTTTTACATCCGCCTTATTCTATTTTATTGAAGGTCCTTATTAATATTGACCTTTATTACATATGAATATATTGTTCTAACTATGTGCGGGTTAGGACCCTAACATGTCCGCCCCCTTAAAAACAACGTTATCCTCAAGGCTTAAGATGAGGAAATTGTTGCAGAATGGTAGTTGGTTCCCAAGTGGCATCTGCTGGAGTTGTATCTTTCCACTGGACTAGCACTTCCTTGATGGTTCTCTAACGTAGGCGACGCTCATGCTGGTCCAAAACTACTTCTGGCTCTAGCCAAATGGATTGTTCTTCAGCTAACTCTGGAAGGTTGGTTTGAATTTGGAACTTAGTTCCAATCACCTTCTTTAAGCATGAAACATGAAAAAAAGGATGTACCTTTGAATGGATGGACAAAGATAACTGATAGGCTACTTGTCCCACATGCTTGAGAATGGTATAAGGACCATGAAAATTGGGCGCTAGCTTTTGAAAATGCTTGGCCTTAAGGGAAGTTTGCTTGTAAGGTTGCAGTCGAAGAAACACCTGATCCCCTTATGCAAATTGATGTTCAAAGAAACCTTGATCTGCTTGTTGCTTCATGCGATTCTATGCCATGACCAAATTCTCTTTCAGGGTACAGAGAATAGCCTCTTGAGTTGTAAGTATTAGGTTAACCATGTGGACCTTCAAGGAAGCCGATAAGTATGAGAGAACTGAAGGTGGCTTTTGTCCATATACCACTTCAAAAGGAGTCATGTGTATAGTTGTATAGCATGAAGTGTTGTACCACCATTTAGCTAGGGGTAACCATTGAGCCCACTGATTTTGATTTTCCGAGGAAAAACACCTCAAATATGTTTCCAAACACTTGTTGACAACTGTTGTTTGGCCATCAGTCTGGGGGTGATAAGAAGTGTTGAGATGCAACTCGTTGCCTTGTATCTTGAACAGTTCTTGTCAAAAATTGCTTGTGAAAGTTGGGTCGTGATAAAAAACAATAGACTGTGGCATGCCATGAAGCTTGAAGACCTGATCCATGAAAATTTGAGCCACCATGGATGCTGTAAATGGGTGTTGAAGGGTGCAAAAATGAGCATACTTGGAAAGACGATCAACAACCACCATGATGATGGATTTATTGCCCGATTTGGGTAAGCCTGTAATAAAATCCATAGAGATATTCTTCCAAATAGTAGGTGGAAATGTGAGTGGTTGTAGTGTCCTCGAAGATTTGACTGTTTCTCCTTGTGTTGACACACATCACATTCGGCTACAAAATTATGAATGTCCTGTTTCATACCATCCCAGAAAAATGAACGTTTGACCCTGTCATAGGTTTTGGTGAACTCGAAGTGCCCTGCTCTGGGTGTAGCATGAAGCTCAGAAAGTACCATGGATTTAATCTTTGATTGTTTACTTAAATACAAACGACCTTTGTATCAAAGTTCATCATGGAGCCAAGAGTACCCTGGGGATGATGGAGCATTGGACTACAACTGTTGGATCAATTGTGAACTTTTGGGATCTTGTAGCCATTCCTAATGAACAACATGGAGCCAATCTGGTACAATGAATGAAAGAGAAAAAATGGATCCTTCATCTTCATATTTCTGGGAAGGTGCATCCGCAACCACATTGTCTTTGCCTTTCTTTTAAATGATCTCATAATCATATCCAAAGAGTTTAGTCACCCATTTTTGTTGTTATGGAGAGGAAATGTGTTGTTCCAGAAAATACTTAAGGCTTTGATGGTCTGTCTTAATTTGAAAAAGTTACCCCAATAGATAAGGGTGCTACAAATAAATGACATGCAAAATAACCAACATTTCCTTTTCACAGATGGATTTGCAAAAATTTCTTTTAGATAGTTGCTTGCTAGTAAAGGCCAAAGGTCGACCCTCTTGCATAAGGACAGGACCAATTCCTTTCCCTAAGGCATCACATTCCAACACAAAGGTCTTTGTAAAATCAGGAAGGGTGAGGACTGGAGTGGTGCACATGGCCATCTTTAAGGTTTGAAAAGCTTGAGCAATGGATGGAGTCCAAGTGAAAGAGTTCTTTTTGAGGAGAGCAGTGAGAGGTGCTGCAATTTTCCCATAATTCTGAACAAACTTGCCATAACACCCTATTAAGCTCAGAAATCCACGCAATCTCTTAAGAGTCTTTGGGCGAGGCCAGTCTTGAATAGCTTCAATTGTTTTAGGATCCACCCTGACACCATGTTTACCAACCAGATGACACAGGTATTCTACTTCTGAGGCACCAAAAGCACATTTACACTATTTCAAGAAAATTTGGTGCTGAGAGAGTAGATGGAGAACTCGATCCGCATGAGAAAGATGGTATGTGCAGGTTTTTCTATAGATGAGGATATCATCAAAGAAAACTAAGACAAAATGGTGGAGAAAAAGATGGAAGACATGATTCATGAGGCTTTGGAAGGTGGAGGGGGCATTACACAAGCCATAGGGCATGACCAAAAACTCACAGTGGCCCTGATGAGTTCTAAAGGAAGTCTTGGGAATGTTTGTCTCTTTCATATGTATCTGTTGGTATCCCGAATGAAGATCAAGTTTACTGAAGAATTGGGTGCCACTCAATTCATCTAGGAGGCCATCAATGATAGGAATGGGGAATTTGTCTTTGATGTAGTTTGTTGAGGGTACGGAAATCAGGACACATTCACCAAGAACCTTCTTTCTTAAGGACCATGACCACAGGAGAAGAGTAGGGGCTCGTACTAGGGTGGATAACGCCTGCAGTAAGGAGTTCCTAGACCATTTTCTCAATTTCATTTTTTTGGGAAAATGGGTGATGATACAGACAGATATTGGGAGGAAGGATTTCAGGTACCAGGGGAATGGAATGATCATGAACACCATGAGAAGGAGGGAGTCCTTGGGAAGTGAAAAATACCAATTGATGTTTAGAAATGATGGCTTGGAGGTCTTGCGGGATCGAGGGTGTCTCTGTTGCTTGTATGGTATGGAGTTGGGCGATAACACCAGAATGACCTTTTTTGAGAAGATTTTCCATGCAATGGGAACTAATGATCTCAGGTGAATTGGTGGTGATGTCTTGAAACTTATATTGGTGGCCCTCCTCATCAAATTGCATAGTTAAGTCTTTAAAATCCATGAGAATGGGACCCAAAGTCCTTAGCTAGTCTGCACCCAATACAATGTCACAACCGCCCATGTCGATAGAAAACATATGGGATTTCAGGTGGTAGTCACCAAATATTGAGACACACAATTTCACAATGCCCTCCACATTTCATGGAACCACCATTGGTGATCATGATTTGGAAATTATTGACGGTATGGATGTAGCAATGAGTTTCTTGGGAAATGCGACAATGAATAAAATTATGGGTGCTGCCACTATCAGCCAGAATAATGACCTTTTAATGCTTGATTTAACTGATTAGCTTGAGGGTTTGGGGAGCGAAGAAGCGAGTGAGAGCATTGAGGGAAATGACTAGTTCTACTTCGGGAGGGTCTTAGGGAGGGGTTATGTTAGTGGATTCAGGTGACTCAGACACAAAGGGAGTTTCTACATCCTCTTTTGAAATATCCTTGGAGATGGCCATAAAAAGATTTTGTTCTTTACACTTGTGGCCTGAGAAATATTTGTCATCACAGTTATAACAAAGGCCTTTGAGTTAGCATTCAACCATTTTATTCCTGGTGAATTTTTGGATCTTTAGTGGAGCAGAGGGAGTAGTGGGATTTACTGGTTTAGGGTGAGGGATAAAGGATGGTTTTTGGTTTTGAGAAGATACAACCTATTGTGCTTCTTTTCTCTTTTAATAGCCTCCACCCAACTCAGAGGCCGAGCCATGAGGACATGGGCCTGAATCTCATCCTTGAGGTCACTGATAAAACACTCTCAGAAAAATGCATCATACATGTCGTCTGTTCTAAAAGCCAGGTGCTCAAAGGAAACTATAAAGTCTTCCACTATTCCTAATTGTTTCAACATTGTCAAATGACCCAAATGGTTGGTGTTAGTGTCAAAGCGTTCATAAATCTTTGCCACAAAGTGTGTCTAAGCAATATACCCTTGAAGAAAAGTTTTTCTCCATTGCCACCATTTCCAATGTTATTGATCTATATGGAGAACACCATACAGGAGTTTGGCCAAGTCATTTGTAATGTCGTATAAAGAGAAATAATGTTCCATTTGGGTTACGCAACCAGTGGGGTCTAAGCCATCAAATTTGGTCACATCCACCCGCGGAAGGCATAGGTCACATTAAAAGTGATGGTTCTCAGAGTTATGGGAATGAGAGGAATGGTCACCTTCAGTATGTAGAGGTGAGAAAGAAGAATGATTATCTGTAGGGATATGAAGTTTGGTGCAGAGTGCCGAAAAGACTGATTCAAGCAGGGTGGTGAGGTCTTGTTTAATTTCCTCCATTGAGGACTGCATGGTTGTATTGATGGCAACAACAATGGCACTGAGTTGTTTCACTTTTTGTTGGGTCCCGATGAGACCAGATTGCAAGGTGTTGAAGTGAGCTTCGAAGTCTTGGTTACGGGTATGGGTCATGAGGATGGGGGAATTGAAAAGGGGCAGGCAGGGTAAAATTTTTTTTCGAAAAAATGATATGGATGAATGCAACAAGGGAAAAGAGATGAATCCAATGGAATAGGTCTCAAATAATGGTGAAAAATTTTCCAGATTTTTTTTTTTACACCTGCGGAGTTATACTCCGGTCTGAAGAATACTGCAGAGAGGAAATTCTTAAATGTTTAACCAAAAAGAAATGTGTATTTACTTGGCAACCCGAACACAGTTGCGTGACAATAGATCTTGCCTGTTTTAATTTGTTTATGTTTTTTTCCCGAAGGGTTAGGTATTCAAGGGTTCTACAGACAAGGGTTTTCCCTGTTCTATAGCTCTCTGATATACGTGCGGGGTCCAACAATAGTACTTGGCCCAATATCTTAGGGCAATAACTAAGGAGGATAGATCATACCCTTAGCCGTACTACCCGACTACCCAAGTACTAGAGAGTATCTTCCCGAGTGTTGTTCTTGGTGACACTATAGTAGTCTGGTGATCAATCAATTTATCTAAAGAAGGCTTCAGGTAATCTAGGTCGATCCATACACAGGTGTTGTCTGATGCGCTACCACTCGAAGGGATACCAATAGGGGTTACAAGGGCGGCCAACAGATGTGTGATTAAGTACCACTTGTATTTCCTGCATGTATGAATACCTCAACCATGGGTTTATACATGAAACGATGGATCTCTGTGGCTTAAAGACGCCAGAATACGTCTCCACCCTGAAAAAAAATTTAACCTGTTAACTCTCAAAAACGCACCGGCATTTTTGAAGGAAAGATGCCTAATCTTGTAGGGAAAAATTTTCCCACTTCCATAGCTCCAAATCCAAATCTGATTGCATCATTGGAAAGCTTATGATTTGTAGTTAAAAATCAACTATTTGAACGTGTAAAACAGACATTCCACGGCTGAGAAAATTGATTTTTACCAAAGGCAATTTTTGCTGGAAATTCTGACTTTCGGTGGTTTAGGCGAACAGGACGACTGTTCATTAACCACCGAAAACTGCGCTTTCGGTCGTAAATTCGCACAGAATCTTTCCAGTCAACCACCGAAAGCCTGTTTTAACCAGAATTTTTGAAATTTCGCCCAGATCAGGAATTTTTGAAGCATAATGAGATGAAACCTCTTGGA
>JZKD02S2207986.1:0-14551 GCA_000966675.3 Picea glauca
TTATATGAAATCTAAAAAACTAGATTCAAAGAGAAAATTGTTGATATCATCGTAGTTGTATCACAAAATTTGTCATTGTAGAGCATTCTAATCACACCAAGCACCACATATGTTTTGACCAAACTAAAATTCTAGCCAAATATCAACCTTATTCCACTAGGCTCATTAGGGAGGAGTAAGCTAATCTTGTAGCAAAATGACTCTTTTTGTTGGCAGATTTGATATGAATCCAACTAAAATTACAAGCATGATCAAAGTTCCAATGTGATCCAATTTTCGTGCATGGTGGAACAATGTCCTCAAGGGTTTTGCACAATTTTGAATTGACTTGAAAAATCGATCAAAAGTTTGACTTCTTGGGTCACTAGATTTTGATAACTTGAGGAAAGTTTGCCACATGATTAGGCGGTTCCCATAACCCAAATACCATAAAATGGGAAACTTGCTATAAACACCCTTAAATTTATGATCCATCCTACCCTTGCATATAATCTTTCATCTACTTCTCTTGTTCGCTCCTTCTAAACCTTACTGAGTGTTTTCCCTCTACATTCCCTTCTCTAACATCTACCTTTCTCATTTCTTACCTTGGTTTTCAATTTTGCTTCCACATTACCCCCTTTTCTCAATTTTCCTCTAACATCTACTTTTCTCATTTCTTACCTTGGTTTTCAATTTTTCTTCCACATTCCCCCCTTTTCTAAATTTTCCTCGGTTTCCCTTTCCCCTTTTATTTAATACTTATTTTATATGTGACCCTTCTCTATTTACCTATGCCTAGTTTACATTTTAATTATTGCTTCATTGATTTATGGATCTT
This sequence comes from Picea glauca, assembly GCA_000966675.3. NCBI lineage: Eukaryota > Viridiplantae > Streptophyta > Pinopsida > Pinales > Pinaceae > Picea > Picea glauca. The sequence goes on from JZKD02S2207986.1 coordinate 821, forward strand.
CATATTATTCAATAGTGCCATTTTCCCCATGTATTATGGCATCAATTATATTTAATTTTAGTTGTTGTTGGAAACGTTGTTGTCATTGATGTCAAAGACAGGGGGAGGCTACATATGTCCAAGATAAATATTGCAAGATGGAGAGTGTTGGAAATATTGTTTTTGGATTTTTGATGCTCAATTTGGATACCCTATCTTTGAAGACCTTTTTACTCTAAAGACCTAGCTCAAATGAGAGAATAGGATATATGGTTGAAAATTTTATTTCGAGATCTTTTGAACCATATATGGCAGTACCTTTAACTCCATAGGAATGAGGAGATATGAAAGATTTTGTCAAGTCGGTCTAGCCAGAAAACACAGGTCGAACTTTTACAAGTCGCTCCCATAAGTAAATGCAGAACATTATAAATACAATATAGATGTGCACATTTGAAGAGTATACAAGCAAGAAGAGAAAGTACAAGTGCGCAAAAGAGATCTGAGGTGCACATGAGGAGCTGGAGAATATTCTTGTGGTCTAAAGGTGCGCAACATGAGTTTTAAGGGTGCACTATGCAGGACTAAGGTCTATGATGCTGCAAAGTGCATTGTTTTGAGGTTTGTTGATTCAAATTTTTATCACCTATATTAAAATCTCACAAATATTGCGAAGCCTATAATTATTTATTCTATATGATTAATGGGTGGGGTCCCTAAAGAGAAAATGCAAAAGTTTGGTCTTCTAAAGATTTTCCTTGGCATAACACTTTTCGATTTTTTACTCTACAATCATTGGTTCATAGTTATTTGTGTCATGCATATGGTTAATATTGAAAGATTTACTTGCGTGAATGCAAGAAAAGATTTACTATCATGGAAATATCGATGGCCTCTAGAATAATTCATGTTCAGAACTCATTGCAAATGAGCAACACATGTATAAAAACATTGTGTCATGCAAGCATTACACACCACGATTGCTCTATCTACAATATTGCAAGTTACATTTTATGATGGTTATTAAGGTTCACTTGTGTTATGAGCTCTAACCTGATATATGATCATCATGTGTATCAAAGATTTGGTTGCATGGTATAAAATGTTATAAAATTTTTGGGTTTTATGACTCAAATACCGATTAGGAATGACACCTTGTATGGAATTATATGGTTCTTAACTCATACGAATCTCATTGGTTTTATATGGTGTTAAAGCTCTTGGGTTATGATTCGAAATTTATAATACCTCACATTGAATGCATTTGATACACAACATATGATCCAGATTTATGAGCGGAATGAAATGAATAACAGACTGAATACAATAACACAAAGATACAGAGACCAACAACATATATCCAATGAACAATAACTTCTATTGAATAAATAAAATAGGTTGAAAGTGTAAACTGCATAACTGAAAACAACTTGCTCGAATGGTGGTAGCTATCTTTGAGAAGAGATGTGGCTGCTACATGCATCCGTCTGAGAAGAATGATTACAATGAGGCTCCATAGGCCTTTTTAACATTTCTCATGAATGCCAAAACCTGAGACATCCAAAAACCTAACCCTCGGAAATGAAACCCCAAAAGCTATGTGGGGGGCGATGCATAAGTTGGTACCTCAACTTCCCGGGGTCGTAACTTTTGCATACGACCTCCGTTTTAGGCACGCGATAACCCATTGGAAAGGTATTTTGAAGAACTACACATTATGTTGTCAAACTTTGACTTTGTCTACAGTTTAACTGTGGCGAGCCAAAAAAATCATTGTTTAGGGTCCCAAAATGACTCTGGAAGTACACAAATATGTACTGACATGAAAAATTCCAAAATAAGCCAGTTGGATTAGGTGGGTGGCCACCAATATCCACCTGGAAGCTGTGTAGGGCTTCAAAAAACCCGAAAGTGTAGAACCCACAACTACAAAGAATTACAGAAGAATGTGTTGAACTAAAACTATCAGGATGAGCCAGTTGGAATAGGTGGGTGGCCACCAATATCCACCTGGATCATTCCTCCCCTCTTAGGAAGCAATGGCCTCCATTACGTTGATTTCCCCCATCAACTGAGGAAATTTATGCTAAATTTGGCCTCGGGTGAGCTACTTGCCTTGGTGCAGGAGTTGCCTTGCCTTCACAACCCGATAAAGTTAGATCCTCTGTTGGTGGGTTCCCTTGACATGTGTGTCCACTATCTAATCAGTGGATTCCTGTTCCATGCAGTTAGGGTTGAGCTCTGTTGTTTTCAATTGTTTTGCGATCTCTGAGGTGTCCAATAATGGTGGAAAATATGGTCGGAGGAGGTCTACATTGAACACTAGGTGTAAGCCAAGGAGGGGGGGAGTGTTGAGCTCAAAATCATTGTCACCCACAACCTTGGTGATAGTGTAAGGCCCATAGCGAAGTAGACAGAGCTTTCAATGGGGCCTTTTAAGGGGTTCTTTCTGCAAATGTAACTAGACCTTATCTCCCACTTGAAACTTGTGCGATACCCAGTGTTGATCATGGTGTTTCTTGTACTCAACATTGGATTTCTATAAAATGTCATGGACATGTTGGAGGATGTGATGAATCTGCTCAATGAATCTGGTGGATTTTTCAGCTTCAGACTGAACATGGGAAGATTATGTCTGTGTGGTTGCAAGAGGTAGTGCAACATCAATGGGACCCAAGGGTTGGAATCCCAACCCACCTGAAATGGGCTATGGCCGATGGAGGTATGGAGAGCCCTGTTGTAGCTGTGATGGACATAGGGAAGACTCTCATCCCATGTACGTGAATGATTAGAGTTATACATGCGCAGCATGTGCACAATCATCCAATTCGCGACCTTTGTTTGGACATCAGTTTGAGGGTGGAAGACAATGGATTTAGTGATCTTGGTGTCCAACAATGACCAGAGACTCGACCAAAATGTGTCGAGGAACCTACTTTCTCGATCGGAGATGATGTTTTGTAGTATCCAAAAATGGAATCACACTCTTTCAAAGAAGAGATTTTGGCAGTATCTGCCGCTATGATGCTCTTCTTACAGGCTGTGAGAATGGCCATCTTCGAAAATCGATCAACCACCACAAATACACAATCATTGCCTTGCTTGGTGGACGAAAGGACATATATGTAATCCATTGAGATGGATTCCCAAGGCTTCTCAGGAGTAGGAAGAGGGGTGTATAATCCTTGCTTCTTGATGGATGGCTTGGAAATGGAGCATGAAGTGCAAGATCCGATATACTTGCTGATGTCTTGTTGAAGTTTTGGCCAATAGAAATGTTTCTGTACAATGACCACAATTTTCTCCACGCCAAAATGTCCTGCCATTCGATTGTAGTGAGCCTCCCAAATCAGATTTGCACGCTCGCTTGCAGGAACACAGAGGTGGTCCAAATGGCATAACAATCCATTCTGAATGTGAAAATCAGTGACATTCACACCTATACCCAAGAGTTGATAAGTGGTGTCAAAGTCAGGATCTTGTTGATAAAGTTGGGGCTACTCAAATGCCTCATGCCCACATGAATGGAGCATGGTGGTGAGTTCAACCACGAGAGGTCGACTGAGGCAATGAGCGACACAATTTGTGCTCTTTGTCTTATACTTGATGTTGAGATGGAACTTTTGCAGGTATGCAGACCACTTTTGATGTCGATCGCTCTGCAAATTCCCCCGTGTCTGTATGAACTATAGAGGCTCGTGATCAGTGTGGATGATTGTCTCCTTTTCTAGAATGTAATGTTTCCATTGACGACATGCTTGTACAATGGAATACATTTCCTTGTCACAAGTGGGGTATTTCTGGACGGTATCTGAGATCGTCTCACTATGGTATGCTACTGGATGAGCGTGCTGAGTGAGAACTGCACCTACAACATAGTCGGATGCATCAATCTCAATATCAAATGATTGTTGCATATTAGGTAAGGAGAGTATTGAAGGTGAGAAAAAATGATGGTTCAGATCATGAAATGCTCATTATTGTGCCGTCCCCCATGCAAACTTTACCCCTCCACCGCCCTTGGTCACTTGGATGAGGGCCCATGAAATATGGGAGAATCCCAACACGAAGCGTCGGTAGAAGTTGACAAGTCCCAAGAAGAGCCGAAGCTTGGTTAGTGTGGTCGGGGATGGCTAGTCACAGATGAATTAGATCTTAGATGGATCCACATGCACCCCATGCTCATCAACAATGTAGCCCAAGATTGGACCCTGTTCATGCCAACTGACCATTTTTTCCAAGTTGGCATATAGCTTGTGTTGCTGCAAAGTGCTCAAAACCTGCTGAATATGCTGCATGTGCTCATCCCATGTACTGCCGAAGATGAGGATATCATCCAGATATACCACCACAAAAGAGTTGGTGAAGGGTCTCAATACATCATCCATCGACCTCATGAAAGTTGTTGGTGCATTTGTTAAGCCAAAGGGCATGACCAACCATTCGAAGATACCTTCTTTTGATTTGAAAGCTGTCTTCCATACATTAGTCAGTTCGATGGGAACCTGGTGGTAGCTAGACTTTAGGTCAATCTTGTTGAAGAACTTTGACCCCTTGAGTTGGTCAAGAAGTTCATCAATTTGAGGAATTGGGTACCAGTTCATGACTATGATTTTGTTTAATGCTTTGTAATCAATGCAGAGACGTCAGTTCCCGTCTTTCTTCTGCACCAGTACAATTGGGTTTCCACAAGGGGAGAAACTGGGTTTGATGTGCCCCTTTTGAAGAAGCTCTTGTATCTGACGCTTTATTTCGTCATTTTCCATCAACGAGCAATGATATACTGGTCCATTAGGCAGAGGTGCACCGGGGGTTAGATAAATTATATGCTTGACTTGGTAGTGCGTCGGTACCCCAGTGGGTGACCTTGTCCACGATCTCGTCCACTTGCTTCTGTTGCAAAGAGAGGCTTTGTGTATAGGTCTTTGAAATGACTTCACTGCATTGTTTAGGATAGATTAAAGAAATAGTGGTAGGTGTCCTCTTCCACAATTTCGTCCACTTGCTTCTGCTGCAAAGAGAGGTTTTGTGTAGAGGTCTTTGAAATGACCTTACTGCATTGTTTAGCAAAGATTACAGAAAAAAAGGTAGGCGGTGCTACCTCTGGTATCCTGTATAATTGTCTACCCAAAGTAATAATAACACTATGGGGTCTAGACTCATACACAACATGTTGCTTCCACAAATATTGTTGTCCTAAAAGAACATCACAAACTTCAAGGGGATCGATATCACAAAATACCTCGTCTTTGAAGGGCTTGATGCCGTAGGGTAGATGACACTGTTGGTTGACGCAGAGATATCTTCCTTGGCAAAGCCAACTGATGGTGTAGGGTTGTGGGTGTGGTGTCATAGACAAGTCTAGCCGCTTGGCGACCTCTGCTAAGATTAGGTTCTTCTGACTGCCGCTATCGACAATGAAATGAAGCAGAGCCCCATTTATCAACATCTGTGAGTGAAAGAGGCGTTCCCCTTCCTATGGTTCTTTTGGTTCGCTTGGATGGACTTTGGTGGTAGCGACAATGGCGTTGGGTTTGACATCGATAATCCGCTTCCCTCCTTCTAGATTTGATTTGGAGCCTGAATCTTCCTCTGACTCGTAAGATTTCAGCTCGACCACCAGTGACTGCTTGGAGCAACATTCTTCGGTGTTGTGCAAGGGATTTTATGGTATTCAAACCACTTTCCTGTGCCTTCTTCGACTTCTCATTACCCTTCTTGGGTTGCATCTTGGACTGGTTGTCCTGAGAGTGGCCATATTTGCTTTGTCCCTTGTTTTGTGGGTTGGGGCTACCTTTTCCCTGCTTCGGCTGTGAGGAGTTTGTAGATCCAAACTCTCGCCTCTTCTTCTTAAATTCATGCTCGATCTTGACAACATATCTATAGGCCACACCTAATGATGTGATGTACGTAAACTCCATTTATGTTTGAATGTATCTATGCAGACAACCGTGGTATTTGAGCACCAGATGTCATTCAAAGTCTTTGATACTCAATTTAGTGCCCAGGGTATGGAAAATATTGGTGAAATATGGCACTTTCTGGTCCCTTTCCCGACGTAGCATGGTCCATCTTGTGTACTGGTCCTCGTAGCTTCCAACATGGTAGTACTGTTCTTTAATGACATCCCTGAAGGATTTGCATGTAGGGGTGACCACAAATATTGCATATTCCTCTATGGCCCTTTTCTCAGAGTAAGTATCCCACCAGTACTTAACATGGGGGACGACCTTGAGGAGTGAAAAATTAATCTTTTCCTTGTTGGAAAAATTGTGGACCAAAAAATACCCTTTGAGTAGATTTAGCCATTTATCTACAACATCCGCATCTATTAGTCCTTGAAAAAATGGAATATCAAAATTTAATTGTACCTTGAAGGGGGTTGCATGGCCGCTTGATGAAGATGTGTCTCCTCTGGGAAACCGCCAAAGGAAAATATTATTATAGATAGCCAACAAAACTTCCTTATTATAGATAGCCAATACAATGCCAAGCGATAACTCAAACAAATACAGAAAGTCCTCTCCCAAGAATGTGCCCCCCTCTCTCTCTCTTCTCCAACTGCAGCTCCGAAACTTGCTTCTCAATGAACAAGTGAGTGTGTATCTAAATGAGGTGCTAGCCTCCTTATTTATACAACTCTGGCACGTGTGGATGAAGGTGTCTCTTCATTGGCATGGCCAACTTCTTCTTCTTGGTGGTTATAACCACCTTTAATATATTCTGGGGCCTCTTTAATATATTATGGGGCCGACTTCTTATTCTGCCTTTTACAATTATGTTTTGCCCAATCCGCAAAAGGGGATTTGGTCTTTTACAATAATACAACAATAATAATTAGAATACACTTTGCAGTTACATTATTTCAACACTCCCCCTTAACAAGAAGGGTATTCTACAACAAAATCAGGCGAGAGAGAGGACATCATCATCAACAACATCAGGTGGGTGAGAGAACAACATCATCAGTATTATCTTGGAACACTGACTGGAGTATCTATAAATCATCAGAAGTTTTTCTCATCAACAACATTGTCATTCTCAATGGAATGAAATCATCATCTGCATCAATATGGATTAGTATAAAACTAATACATCATCATCACAACATGAGGCTGGTCACATCATCACAACACGAGGCTGGCTTATCATCACAACACGAGGCTGACACACTACACAACAATTAAGCTGGAATCATAATACTAGACTGGCTTTACATCACAACAATTAAGCTGAAAGCATAGTACTAGGCTGGCATATATCAACACAACAGTTAAGATGGAAGCACAATACTAGACTGGATTTACATCACAACAATTAAGTTGGAAGCACAATACTAGGCTAACATATCTCAACACAACAATTAAGCTGAAAGCACAGTACTAGACTGACTTTACAACACATCAATTAAGCTGGAAGCACAATACTAGGATGACATATCTCAACACAACAATTAAGCTGGAAGCACAGTACTAGACTGGCATATCTCAACACAACAATTAAGATGGAAGCACAGTACTAGACTGGCTTTACGTCACAACAATTAAGATGGAAGCACAGTACTAAGCTAGCATATCTCAATACAACACTACTCCCCCTTTCGAGGGAGGTCCTTTCGGACTATACCAAGCTTATCTCGAAAGTGCTCACACTTTACACGAGATAGAGGCTTGGTCAACACATCGACAACCTGTTCATCCGTGCTAACATATTGGAGCTTTATGGCTCCTCTCTGCACCATGTCACGGATGTAATGATATCAGATCTCTATGTTCTTCAACTTGTCATGAAATACAAGATTCTCTGTCATCTTTATGCAGCTCTGGTTATCACATAGGATCGTGGTTGCTTCCATCTCTAGGTCAAATAGACTGATCAACAACTTCCAAAGCCATATAGATTTGCAGCTAGCATAACACGTAGCAATGTATTCTGTTTCCACTGTACTGAGAGAAATTCTGGATTGCTTCCTACTCTGCCATGGGATCATGGCTGATCCCAAACTGAAACATCATCCTGAAGTGCTCTTCCTTCCAGAAACACTTCCAACCCAATCTGAATCAGTATACCCACTAATTGTGAAATCATGATCTCCATCATAGCTGAGACCACAATCTAATGTACCCTTAAGGTACCTCATCACATGTTTTGCAACAACTGAGTGAACATGTTTGGGTTCTACCAGAAACTTACTCAAGGTGTTCATGACAAAACATATATCTGGTCTGGTGTTCGTCAAGTACATCAGCGATCCAATGATCTGTCTATACAATGTGGCATCAATCAATTCTCACGAAGTGTCGACCAGTAGCTTCAGCTTCACTTCCATGGGTGTATTCATGGACTTGCACTCCAACATGTCGAATCTCTTCAGGATTTCGACTGCATACTTCCCTTGGTTAAGGAAGATTCTCTCTGGGCTCTGCCATATCTCAATACCTAACAGATAATGCATTAGGCCAAGGTATTTCATCTCAAATTCTGAAGCGAGCTTCTTCTTACATTCGATGATGAGATTTTCTTCTCCAGTTAAGAATAAGTCATCCACATACAAAAACAATATCACCGGCTCATCGTTCATAACCTTGAAGTAGAGGTTAGAATCTTCTTTACTCTTGGTAAAGGCCAAGCTCGTTAGAAAACTGTCTATCCTTCCATACCAAGCTCTAGGAGCTTGCTTCAATCCGTACAAAGCCTTCTTCAATTTGCAGACATGAGTCTTCCTATCTTCAACTTCAAATCCTTGAGGTTGTTTTATATACACTTCCTCTTCGATGACACCATTTAGGAAGGCTGTCTTTACGTCCATCTGGAGTAACTTCCACTTCATCTTAGTTGCAAGGGCTATGATGGTTCTGATCGAAGTGTATCCGGCTACAAGAGCGAATGTATCTTCATAATCAATGCCTTCCTTTTGAGAAAATCCACGAGCGAGAAACCTTGCTTTATACTTCTCAATACTTCTCAATACTTACATCAACAACATGTTTTATTTTGAAGAGCCATTTGGAAGATACCACATCCTTACTCTTCAATCTGGGAACTATTTCCCATACATCATTCTTTATTATGGATTGGTATTCTTCTGTCATGGCATCTTCCCATTCTTTTTTCTGAATGACTTCTTCAAAGCAGGTAGGATCCTTTTCTAGGAGATCACACATCAAAGCCATATAATTGGAGAATGTCTTAGGTCTTTTTACTTGTCTCGTGGTTCCTTCGGGAACACCATACTTCTTTCCATCTTGAATAAGCTCCCTAGCCCAAGCATGCTTTCTCTTATGGGAGATCGTCATTTGAGGAGGTTCTTGAAATTATACTATATCATGATCTTCTAGAATTTCCTCATCAGGAGAAGTTATGACTTCCCTCACTGGTTCTGCAGCTCTGGAAACCTCCCTCACTGATTTTTCAACTCTGGGAGCTACAGGTTCCTCTTCATATACTTTTTCAAGCTGACATCTTCTTGATTTCTTGAGATCTGGATCTTCTTCAAAGGTCACATCCCTGCCGATCTCAATGTGATGGTGCCCTGGTATATAAATTCTGAAGGCCTTGGAGACGTCACAGTATCCCACAAATATTCCCTTCTTTCCTGAGGGTTCCAACTTGTTTCTCTTCTCTTTTGGAATATGTATAAATATTGGGCAACCAAATATTTTGAGATGGCTTACCTCTGGCTTCTTTCCGGTGAACATCTTTTCCGGGGTCTTGAACCCAAGTGCACTATGGGACAATCGGTTTTGTACATATACATATGCCATTACTGCTTCTGCCCATAAGCACATTGGAAGATCTTGATCATGGATCATGGTCTTCACTGCTTCCATTATCGTTCTGTTCTTTGTTTCTGCCACACTGTTTTGTTGAGGATTGTAAGGAGTGGTAAGCTCCCTCTTGATCCTGACATCTTTGCAGAAGTTCACGAAATCTTTTGAGGTATATTCTCCTCCATTATCTGACCTGAGTATCTTGATCTTTCTTTCAGAAATATTCTCTATCAAGGCTTTGAATTCCTTGAATTTACTGAACACTTCATCTTTTGATTTCAAAAAGTACACCCAAGTCTTACGAGAATAATCATCAATAAAAGATACATAGTATACATACCCACTGATGGAGGATGATGGAATTGGGCCACACACATCTGAATGAATGAGTTCTAGGACTCCTTCTGCTTTGCTGTCTCTCTTCGGAAAAAGGGTTCTTGATGTTCTTCCCTTGTGCACATCCATTGCACACGCCTTCATGGTCAACCTTGAGTTCTAGCAGACCTGTGACTGCTTTGCATACGTATGGTATTGCCTTGTAGTTGATGTGGGCTAATCTTCTATGCCAAAGTTCACATGGATTCTCAATGGCGTGGGTCATGTTTGCTTCTGAGTGACCCTTTAGCTTATACAAGCCACCTTCTTCTTTTCCAATGACGATTGCTTCTTTTATGGTTTATCCTTTAGCCCACATAAGGAATTCTCCATCTATAAAGGAAACTCTGAAGCCTTTCTTTTCTAAAGCTGATATGGAGAGTAGGTTCTTTGTCAAACCTGGTACATAGAGTACGTCCTTCATCTTCATTTAATTCCCTGAGTTAAGTTTGTAGTTTGATTCTCCCACTCCCTTGATGGGATATTGGTAATCATCTCCAAGTGTAACTTTCTAAGAAAACTTCTTTTCTGAAATGCAGGAGAGAATATCTCTTTGACCTGTCATGTGCTTGGAGGCACCACTATCAATAAGCCAAGTGTCATCTTCAGGTGTTACTGATCTTGAGAGGGCCGAGATTAAGACATAGTCTTTAATTTGTTCTCTTAACATCTTTGCGGGTGGCTCTTATTTTTCCTCTTGTATTCTTCTCGTCTGGCTGGACAATGTCTCACAATATGTCCCATCTTGTCACAATGGTAGCGTTGGACATATGAGTAATCTCTTTCCTTTCGTTGTCCTTTCTTCTGGAATCTCTTTAGTTGAGATTCTTTATGATTGAATTTGTTTTGGAGGTGAGACTCTTTATGAGTTTCTTTCTGGAAGTAAGAATTCTTTCTTCCTCCTTTAGTGTGAGTAGCTAGGGCTTGATCTTCATCTCTTGCTAGTAAATCCTCTCGGTTATCTACTCTTGTTTCTTCTTGAATGTATTCTTCCCATAGACCGTCAAATTTTAGTTTCTCCGGTCTGGCACAAATCGTTTGGATGAATGCATCCCAAGGTCTTGTGAGACCATTAAGGGCCGTCATTATGAGTTCTTCTTCGTCTATGATATCTTCAATTGGTTCTAACTGTTCTTTGAATTCTGATATTCTGGAGAAATATTCCTGGATTGATTCTCCTCTCTGCATCCTTGTATTCTTGAGCTGAGTTCTTAGATTCATCTTTTGGTTTATGTTCTTTCCTTCATATAGTCTGTTTAGGGCATCAAACATTTCTTTCAGAGTCTTCTTTGATGACACATAAGGAATCAGGTGATCTTTGATTTAATCTGCAATGATTATTTTGGCCCTGATCATATCCTTTTGGTGCTTTGCTTTGTCTGTAGCATCGACGTGTTATGGTACTTCTTCTTTGATGAATCTTGCTAGGTCATTCTCTTCAAGAATGAGACCAATCCTATACTTCCAATCATGAATGTTTTCCACTCCTTCCAGCTTGTCAACAAGCTTAATGCTTGTAGACATCTTTTACCTGGAGCTAGGAAAATGTCCCAAAAATGAAAATGCTCAAAATTAAATTTTGAACTTACTAGGAGGTGCGCTTGGCTGAGGCGAGTAGCCTGATGTGTTTGAATCTTGGAAAATACAACTTTTACCCCTCCAAACTTGATCTGTGGATTTCTAGACTTGTGCTTCTAGTTTTATGGTACTTTTGGTACTTCTAGTTTTCTAGTACTTCTGGTACTTTGTGAAAACTAGGGTTTCACTTTCCGAGAGATCTAGCCACTGAAAAGTTGCGTTGAGATGCCAAAGTGATCCTTGAGGAAGGGCACACTTTTCTAGATGGTTTTGAGGCTGAAATACTTCTCCAACAAAAATCCCTAATTTGCATGTACGTCAACAGTGACATTTTTCACTTTCTCTTGTGAAAGATGCTCTCTTCAGCTTAGCTATGATACCATGTTAAGGTTTAAGCTATTATTAGTGTTCTTTGCATTTCACTAGATAACAATAGCATAAGATAGGATCAATGAGAAATACACAATCAAAAGAGACACATCATTTATATCGAGAAACTCTCATGGGGGAGAAAACCCAACAAAACTTCCTTATTATAGATAGCCAATACAATGCCAAGAGATAACTCAAACAAATACATAAAGTCCTCTCCCAAGAATGTGCCTCTCTCTCTCTCTCTCTCTCTCTTCTATAACTGCAACTCTGAAACTTGCTTATCAATGAACAAGTGAGTGTGTATCTAAATGAGGCACTAGCCTCCTCATTTATACAACTCTGGCACGTGTGGACGAAGGTGTCTCTTCATTGGCAGGGTCGATTTCTTCTTCTGGGTGGTTATAACCACCTTTAATATATTCCGGGGCAGACTTCTTATTCTGCCTTTTACAATTATGTTTTGACCAATCCGCAAAAGGGGATTTGGTCTTTTACAGTAGTACAACAATAATAATTAGAATACACTTTGTAGTTGCATTATTTCAACAGGCGTGACCGATCTTGGAAAGGATCGATTGGTTTGAGTCCCAACTTCTTGTACCCAGATCTTGTCGGGGACTTGCACAAAGAAAAATAAATGAATAGCATACCGCTCTGACACCACTGATCCATATTTTTGAACGGAGTGAAATTAATAACAAAATGAATAAAATAACACAAGGATACATAGAACAACAACAAATATCCAGTGAACAATAATTTCTATTGAATAAATAAAATAGGTTGAAACAGTAAAACTGCAGAACCGAAAATAACTTGCTCGAATGGTGGTAGCTATCTCTGAGAAGATATGTGGTTGCTACACGCATCTGTCTGAGCACAATGATTACAATGAGGCTCCAGAGACCTTTTTAACATTACTCATGAATTCCAAAACCCTAGACATCCAAAAACCTAACCCTAGGAGATGAAATGCCAAAAGTTATGTGGGCCTCCGATGGGTAAGTTGGTACCTAAACTTCCTGGGGTCGTAACTTTTGCATACAACCTCTGTTTTAGGTGCGTGATAGCCTGTTGGAAAGGTATTTTCGAGAACTATACAATACGTCGTTGAACTTTGACTCGGTCTACAATTTCACTGCGACAAGCCAAAAAAACACTATTTAGGGTCCCAAAACAACCCTGGAAGTATAGAAAAATGTATTGGCATGAAAACTTCCAAAACAAGCCAGTTGGATTATGTGGGCGGCCACCAATCTCCACCTGGAAGCTGTGTGGGGCTTCAAACAACCCCGGAAGTGTAGAACCCACAATTACAAATTATTACAGAAGAACGTGTTGAACTAAAACTGGCAATATGAGCCAGTTGGAATAGGTGGGCGACCACCAATATCCACCTGGATCAACATATGTATGAAGTATGTAATATATGACTTGTGTATTATTCTAGATATAAAAAAGTATGCAGAACATAAATAAATAGCTAGAAATGGTAGATGAAGAACAATATAACTAGAACAACACCACCATAATGCCAAAATGATACCATAATAACACCAGAAAGAGAACTTTGATTACTGAGGACAATGTTCACTTGCCTCTTTGAGGGGGAAACCTCCAGCAGAGCAGAGCTCTATTACAATAACATCCAAGA
>JZKD02S2207997.1:0-12952 GCA_000966675.3 Picea glauca
CTAATGGAAGTATGGTCTAACTAAGGGGATGGTCTACCTAAGGATCATTACTCTATCAATCTACTTAAGAGATGTCTCTTTTTAACTTTTCATCAATTAACAAATTCTATTAATGAGCTTGAACTATTTACCCTAAGAAACTTCAAACAATGGATTGATGGATTATTTCTAAAAGAGCAAATCATAACCTATTTTAAACAAGTTAATCTATTCAACCTTTTTAAGTAAGCAACAATAAGTAAATTACTTTTGATCTTTTTATCTTTAAGCAAATAAGCAAGTAGACGACTAATTTATCAAAACTATTTCAACAAGTGAACTCTATTTTTAAAAAGTACTCATAATCATTTCTATTTTGCAAAGGAGAAATATTAAATTACTTAATAAAAAATAAAAGCATCATGACTGTATTCAGATTCTAATTAATCAAAGCTATTCCTAATTTGCAAAAACAGGAAAAAGATAATTCAAAGATGATGATTATGTCTTCGGTGCCGAATAACATCACGATGGCATTTGAATATTACTGACAATTCAAGAGGGATTAATTCAATGCTGACTTCTACAGAAAAATGGAAAGTGTGGATCAGGCAATCTAAAGAAAGCTTTTCCATCATAGAAGCAACACTAAGTATCTTGGAAATCCATGTGATCTCTAAACTTCATGCATCAATCATCAACGATTAAAAACACTCTTATACTATTTCAAGCAAATTTATAAACTCATGAACTCATGATTAAAAATCTTAATTCAAATCCACTCTTTTAATTAAAATTACAATTCAAAACCATAACTGAGATTTTATGATCTAAACTGAACTAATCCTATCATTAAACTCAGATTTCAAAACTAGAATGCTTTTAGAAAACATAACCCCAAAATCTGTTTCTATCCTATCATACTAAGGCAATATTAATGAACAAAGTAGATCTATGAATACTTAACTGAATTGATAATTAAATTTATCTTGATTACAGCTAACAAACTTGAAACTATTAATCCATCAAAGCTTGCAAACAATCCTAAATTAAAACTCTATTTACATTAATCCTCTGTCTAAGTAATCCTCTGTTTTAATTGCCAAAACCAAATTAAGACTTCAATATATTGTCTAAGTTAGTATCCTGTAGGACGATTCATTTCTAAAAATATGAAACACAACATGATAAATAACCAGCTCCTATAAGAAATCTGTAATTTAAGGAAAAACGAATTAGATAATCAAATTACAATTAACATGTACAGTAACTGAAACTAAAAAATGCATACAACAAGGAAACAAGTAAAGATTCTAACTAGGCAAATAAAACACACGATATATATCTATACAATCACCTAGACCATTGGTGCCCCCCCCGACAGGTCGTTGCTACTCTCCAACAACAAAACACAAGCTTAACTCAACACAATTCTGTCATTAATTAAAAACGAGGTCTAGAACACAAGTTGCAGAGAAATGTATGAATTACCCAACATAATTCTTCTTAAAAATTCTACCTCCAGTCTTACCACTGATAGTGGTATTTATAGGTAAGTTACAGCTTGAGAGGTCGACCATTGGAAGGGTTGACCTCCTCTAAAAATGGAAAATTCATTAAATGAGATTCTAACAACATCAACTTCTAGAAAATCCGTGAGCCACTCAATGATCAACATAACTGCCCAATCTGAGGTGTATCAAACTCTGTAGATGGAGGCCATGAGAGGGCACAAAACCCAGATCGCCGATTCGTCCACCATAGGCCGCCAATGTAGCAACCGCTAGCTCCAGTGCGCTCCGAGTGATGGATCACGTGCCGGATGGAGTGCCAGATCTCACACCAGATGGGGTTCTAGATGAAGTGCTAGACGAGGTACCATATGGATGATTGGACCATGATTTTTCCCTGTTTCACACAAACCATGCATTAGATCTTTCTAAACGTCGAACTAAACTGAATTGATCTCAAAATCACTGTAAAAACATCAATTATACATACCTGATGCGAATCCACAATGAATTGATATATAAAAATTTGAAACTCCTTCAAAATGACCAATATCATATATAATATCAGTGCAAAAAGGATTCGATCATCGCAATAAAACAATCAAAATACAAACCCAACACTCTCTTAGGTAGAATATTCTTCGAAGTTACAATATTTCAACATTCCCTTTTCCTTTTTATCTCTTCATGAGGTAGTTAGGAATTTATTTTAGATCTAATGGCTGAGATTAAATCCTATCCCTCTGAAGATCTATGGTTGTGTTTTAATCTCTCATTGACGCAACTTAAAAATCACTTTATCTCGCATAAATTAAAAAGTCTCTTAAACTTTATAAAATAAAATAAGTCACTTAAACTTTATAAAATAAAGTTTATTCCTAGGGACAATTTTATGTCCTCCCCATTCTAAGACATTAAACACATGAAGAATACCTCCCAATCTACAAAAATCAACACACATGTTTAACACTTTGTGTAGAAATTTTAAGAATTTATAGTTTATTGCAAATTCGGAAATTTTATCTTACAATGAGGTTTCCCAGATCTAATCCCTATGAATTTCAACATTATGGCCTATTTGAAATATCAATTTACAGTAGAAAACAAAGGATAATGTTTCATCTCACTTCAACACAACACACTAAGCAACCCAAGAAAAAAAATACCATACATGTGATAACAAATTCCATCCCTTAGGGAACACTTCTCCAAGCATAAACCATATCTTAAATTCACGTTAATTACTATAGATTTACAACAATAAATCTGCTCTACTATCTTCAAGATATATTTAAAAACACTTAACACTTCCGGTTGTATGTTATGTCAAATCAGCGGAACAACAAGCACTAGAAATTACCAAATCAAGAAGACAATGCAAACTGAAATCAAATCTGTAATTACATAATTTTGGAGAGTTAAAAACATCATATATCTATGATAGAAATGAAATACATGTACATACTTGCAACTTATCACATGCCAATACAATTCTCCAAACTCTCCAAAATCCTAACTAGGGAAAACAAGGAAAACCATAGCCACCACCAAATATCTCCAACAAACAAGCATCAACACAAGTAAGTCCTCCTTGGCTTCAACACATATGTCACAAGTGCAAGGTGTCTCCTTATATTCTCTTCCTCAACAAGCATACACGTAGCACTAAGGTTTTCTTATGTCAAAAAATCCTAGTCTTCTTTTTTCACATGAGCTACAAGAACAATGCTTCTTCTCTCCTAAGGTTTTACCAAACCCTAGTCATATTTGTCTACTTAGGATGAACCCTCACCCTATAATTTCCATAAAATTCCCCAAGAAACCTAGTGCTCCAAGACAAAAAAGGAGGATACAATAATAAAAGTACAATGAAAAATACAAATGTGTTCTCCACTCCTCACATATCTATTACAAGTGAAAGATGAATGAATGAATAGAAAATACACTCTCCTTCCTCTATTTATAAGAAAAGTAAGGGAGGCTAAAAATATCAAGTGGCCCTAGTCCACTACAAGAAACTTACTGTAGACAATTAAGCCCACACATGTGAAGCATTACACTCCAAAAGGACACATTTCAAGTTCGAAGGTGATGTCATCAACAAGCAAGGTGCCAAGGTGTGAACACTCCATGAGATGTGCCCAACACTCCTCCATGACCCTCCAAAAATCCAATACTCATCCTAAGCCATGTGCTCCTTTTATTCCACTGGACTTATATGATCCTCTCTCAACCCAAGCTAGCATAAGTCAAGTACAAGCCTCCATGCAAGCGATCCAAGTGTGCCCATGCCATCTAGGGTTTAACTCCCTCCTCCAAAATTCCCAATGCTCCTCCTCCAATGTAAGGAATCCTCCAAGAAAGTAACCAACCTCCATGTGGCCACTCTAAATAATGTCACCAAGTTTTCTAAATGTATCCAACTCTCCAAGGAACAAATCCACATAAGCATCTATACAAGATCTGGAAATTTAAGAGCAAGCCACCTCCACATGTGCATCCCCATCATGGAACAACTAGGGACCATCCATACAGTTCCAGGCACCCCACATCACATGAAGCACCCCAAGCATGGTGTAAACACTTTCAAATTAAACCTAAAAGATAACTCTTCCTCTTTATAAGGAAATCATTTCCACAAACACTAGTCTACTCCCTTTACAACTCAACCAAACTTGTAATTTTCAAATTTGTGCCCAATTTCATCTCAAGATCAAACAAAACATTAACCTCCATCAAGACATTACACCTCACCTCCTCAAGACTACTATAAGTCTCCCAAATTGAAGAATCCAATGCAATATTTTTAGCATATCTCTTAGGAGGTATACTCACCCTCACTGAAGATATAGGTGCTCCCACATTCTCCTATGCATCCTATAATGTCCAAGTAAGAAATATAAACTTCTTGTAGTCAAGAGTAGTGGGTGAAGGCATATCCACCCCAATCTCACCTTGACCACTCTTTGATCTTATTCTACTTTAACCTCTAAGTCAACATGTTTAGTAGCAACCTCCTCTCTCTTCTTAATCACTAAAGGAGAATTCTCTGAACTAGAAGATCTCACATCCTCATCAAACTTCACATCTCTACTCACCACAATCTTCTATTATTCTAGAATATTGATCTTATAAGCTATATAAGTGTCACTATATCCAACAAAACAATATTCCATCACAATATATTCAATCTCCAAAGAACAATGACCCCCTATGAATATGAAGGAACATAACCCTAGATTGTAAGCCACCTGCCTAACTCCATCATCCTCAAGTCAACATCACAAGAAAAAATGTACTTGTGATCATGTGCACCTCAAAATCTTTGGCCACTGTAATACAAAACTCAACAAGGTCACCTCCCTCTTTCTATGTGAATCTTGAAGCAAGAGTAACATCAAGGTCAATTCCATATCCTTCAAAGAATCCAACAACCCTATCCTTGTACTCTACAACAATCCCATCCATTGTAAGCCTGGAATCGATTATTAATTCCACAATAGGTTTTGAACATGTTTCCATTGCATCCCGCCTTGCATGCTATACATATTCCTCCTCAACACTAGAAGGCTCATCCAACGTACTACTAGAATGTGCAAGTTACACAGGATCAACAAGTAACCTGTAAAGGATACCATCTAGCACACGTCTAGTGAAAGTCCTTGAATTTTCTAAACTACAATCACTGATATTGCAACACTATTCCTCAAATTCAACTCCACACTAAATATCTACCATACAATAAACTAAAAGAATATTTTTGTTCAACCCAGGGACAAGAAAAATGTCATTCAATTCAAGATCATCACTGATAATATCTAGAATAAAATAAAGCCCAATATTCTCACAGGATAAGTAGCATCATCAACCAACTCCACAAACCTCTCTCACACTCTTAACCCAATTGAAGGGTGTCATTTCATGAGTCATGTGTCCCAATGCCCCATTGTTCACTTACCATCCAACACTTGACATAGTGTTAGAAGACAAACAAGAGACTAAGGAGAAGGTGGTCTCAACCTAGGATGATCCCTCATCCACTCTTTCTACAATGGTTGTTGAAACTTGTTTGGCCTTCCCCTTATTCGTCTTTGAACACTAGTTGGCTTAATGTCCCATGTAGTGACACCTAAAACATTTCACCTTACTCAACTCTTTCTTTCATAAACTTGAAGCTCCCTATTTACCCTTCTTGTTCCCTTTCTTTCTTCCTTCACTTCTTCATTATCCCAACAAGGGCTACTTCTTATACTTCCTTTTGCTACATTGAACACGTTTCCAACCTGATCTATTCTTACACAAGGCTATCCCAAAGATATGAAAAATCCAACAAAGTCTCAGGAGCACAAACACCTTAAAAAAAAGGCATCCAAGATGGATAAAGTCCATTCAAAGCAATGGACACCAACTCCTTATACTCCACTTTCATCCCTATGGAAACAACTTGATATCTCAACTATGTGACCTTGGTGAGGGAGCTCACCATCGTATCTTACTCATGTGAATGGATAAAAGTTTATTCATCAAAAGCATTTGTCAAGAAACATAAGTACTTTGAAATAAACCAACCAGATTATCAAACATATTATTATCAATCATCTTCTCTCTAATGTGAGGGCTGAAGTGATCCTTCACCTAATCAAGAATGATTCACTTTTCCTAGACCTTCTCCTTTTTATGGATGACCAAATTTGTTACATCGATAAGGGACATTATAAATTTCCCAACATGCTCCTAAATCTTAGCATCCTCCACAATAATTTGTAGCCTTAACCTCAAACACATGACACCGGAAGCTCCATCCAATCTATCACACTCTCTAAGACCAACCATCATCATCCTAAAAATCCGAAGCACACTTCAAAGACAATGAATGACCTCACAACAACCTTTCATTTCTCGTCAAATAACCTATATATAAGTCAGGTACCACTCTCAAGTACAATCTAGTTAAAATATCCAACTCCCTCCTCACCAAGAGAGCGATCTTAGTGAATATAGCTCTGATACCATGTAGAAATTTTGTTAATTTGTAGTTTATTA
Source organism: Picea glauca (assembly GCA_000966675.3). Classification (NCBI taxonomy): domain Eukaryota; kingdom Viridiplantae; phylum Streptophyta; class Pinopsida; order Pinales; family Pinaceae; genus Picea; species Picea glauca. Next base: position 6,534 of record JZKD02S2207997.1, read on the forward strand.
CAAATTCAGAAATTTCACTATGCAAGAAGCTTTCCAAGATCTAGCGCATGTGAAATTCAACCTTAGGGATTATCTGCAATTTTGATTTATAGCAGAAAATAATGGAAAATAGTTCATCTCACTTCAACACAACACACTAGGCAACCCAAGATCAAAGATACCAAACATATGCCAACAAGTTCCAACCTTTAGGGCACACTTTTCCAAGCATAAACCAAATATGTGATCACTTTAATTACTACAAATTTATAGTAGTAAACTTATTCTATTATATTCAAGATATATGTTAAAACACTTAACTTTTAGCCATATATTATGCCAAATTGGAATGAAACAAGCATCGAAAATTACTCAATCAAGAAGATAATGCGAGTTGAAAATCAAGTCTGCAATTACACAATTTTGGATAGTTGGAAATTTCATATATACATGGTAGAAATGAAGTACATGTACATAATCACAACATATCAAAAAATAGTACAGTTCTTTGAACTCTCCAAAATCMTATCTACGGAAAACCAAAAAACCCTTTGCCACCACCAAATATCTCCAATAAGCAAGCATCAACACAAGCTAGTSCTCCYTGGCTTCAACAATTGTCTCCCACAAGTTCAAGACATCTCCTTTTCTTATCCTCCCMAACAAGCATACATGCAACACTAGTATTTCGTCACACCACAAAACCCTGGACTTCTTCTCTCWCAAGAGCTACAAGAACAATGATTTTTATCCCATAGGGTTTTACCAAACACTAGTCATATCTRTATMTTTAAGGTGAAACCCCAACCCTATACTTTCCCTAGAATTCTCCAAGAGCCCTAGTGCTCCAAGACAAAGAKAGATAATAAAATAAATAAGAGTASAAGAGGAGAGAGAGAGGGGCACTCCACTCCTCATATCTCTATTACAAGTGAGTGATGAACAAATGAATAAAAAAAACACTCTCTTTTCCTCTATTTATGAGTGGTAATGGAGRCCAACAATGTCAAGTCTACCTAKCCACTACAAGCAATCTACTCTACAAAAAYAGGTCCAAACATGTGAAACACCRCACTCCAAAATGGCACATGTCAAGATCTAAGGTGATGTCATTAAAAAGAAAGGCTTCAAGACATGAATGCTCTATGAGATGTGTAAAATGTTTCTCCACCACAAACGTTCAAAGCTACAACACTACTCCTAAGTAATGTGCTCCTCTAAGTCCACTCCACCTACATGATCACTTCGACAACCCAAGCTAGAATAAGTCAAGTACAAGGCTCCATGCAGGTGATCCAAGTGTGACCATGCCATATAGTGTGTTATCCCCTAGCCTAGGGATAAATAAGGAGATCATGTATCAAGGTCCACAGTTTCCAGACACAGAGTATCGAGATGCAGATGATCTGAGCATGGCCCCAGAGGGCCCCTCTTTTCTTCAATACAATTTACACATATTCAGTAAGGTAATTAGTCCAGGTATCATGGTATGTATCACCCAATATTTGAAGCAATTGAATATGTTGTATTGATTATTTCTTGTTTTTTAAACGTTTTCTTATAATTTATGCTCTTTGCCTTGTTTAAACCTAGGAGGGTGACATGGTTCCCTAGTAAGTCGGTTCCCCTTAGAACATGTTGCTATTGGCTGGTTCCTTGAAGAGTCATCATCCGTTTCCACCATAATTACCACTTTCCATCCTTATTCCTTCCACCTCCCCATATTTTGGGCATTGGGATGAATTAAACCAGGAAGGGTTTGTACCTTGCCTCATGGGAAGAAGGGGATAAAGGCCTATAGGGTAAAAGTAGCTGTAAGAGTTAAAATCCAATTATGAACCTTTGATATGCTTCGCCCAGGGATTCCCGATAAAGCAATGAAATGCTTCTCAGTAAGAAAAGGGGGGCCACAAAAAATAAAGTAAAATACTCAAGGTACTAGTTGGTGGATAGGAGGTCTTATCATGAGTTGAACTATCATGATCATAAACATGCATCGGTATGACATTACCATTATCTAGTCACCAAGCCAGGGTAGTGGCTCTTGGTTGCATAACTAAGAGAAAGGGGGTCTCATAACGATCCAACCTTCTCATTTCCGTGAAGTGCTTGTGAATGCCACTGTCACACCTGGTCACCAAGACAAGAGAGTGGCCTTCAACTAGTTTCTTGAAGCATAAAAATAGAATAAGAAAGAAAATCTAAAAAAGTGAAAATGGAAAGAAATGGGCTTGGAAACAATTGCATTAATGACAAGGTGAAACTCACTCTCCACAAAGGTGCCCATAGGTAAGACTCTACAATCCCTAACATCACATGAACCCCATGCCCAAAGGTATACCCCACATCATCTCATACACACACATGACTAGGATTGGTTCCACTTGGGAAACACCCTAGACTTAGGGGCTATTGACCCAATAAGACATCTTGAGACCCTCTCCAAACCTAAATTTGGCAAGTTGTATAACGTCTTGGAGTATTTGTTTGGGTTAGGGGGGTTTGATGCACATGTTCAGGTGCTTTTATTAGTAGATGTAATTTACTTTCTATGATACTTGTGACTCATGGAACCCTGGAGGGAATACTTATTGTCTTTGTAGGACTATTCGTGGTGGACAAATATTCATGAGGAGATGACTAGTTTAGACCTTCATGAGGGCCTGAAGCCCAGCGATGGATGTTGAGACCCCATTCAAGGGGCATGAAAAATATTGCTAACTTGTTCCATGAAGAAGGAAGTCGTTGCCTTTGGAGGATCTTTGGGAGATATAGATGGAGGGATCCCAACTTTTCCTACCTGAACGTTAGCCCTTGGAGGCCCTAAATATCACCATTATAGTCCTAGACATCACCCATGGCTAGGGTTTTGATATTTTGGAGGCATCGATGAGGCTTGTGGCACATGTGGGCATGATTTGAGGACTTTGGAGGCCTAGTGATGCACTTTTCTTGCTCAAAATTCCACACATGGGGCTCAACGTCACCTTAGAAGAGAAAGACGTCACCCTTCTTAAGGTTTTACCCTTCATTTATGTAAGAAATTGTTTTTTTCTCTAAATTTCCCAAGGTCGGCCCTGTTTTTGACCTAAAAGTTAATTAAAGGTCATAATTTGGTATAAATAGACACAAAGTACATTCATTTTTCATCTTAACTTGTCACTTAGAGACAAGAGGACTGAAATTTTCTCCCTCTTGAGGAGTATTTGTCTTAAATAGTGAGGTACATCTCTCTTAGAGGATTTTTCTTGCAACTTGGACCAAATCTTGTGGAGTATTTTGGCAATCTAGTCTTCTTTTGCATGATTATTATTGGTGAAAGTAAGTAAAATCTCCATTGTGTCATCTATTGTCATGATAAAGATTATGAAATTGCATGCCCAATGAATGCTAGAAGCAAAGAACTTAAAGTGTTACTTTTTTTCTTTCTTTTTGCTAAGCTTTGCAAGGTTGTTCTAATAATTGTCTAAGCTCCAATGCCCTAAAGTGATAGCACCTTGGGGGTGGTGAATAATTGTTGTTTCTTAATAAAATTAATCCTAAGAGTTCAAGAAGAAGGAGGCGCTAGGGCCTAGAAGAGCCTACACCCTAGCTACCTTCCTTCCTAAAGTTTAGAGCTTAGGAGGACTTAAGGTACTACTCCTCCCAAGCCTCTTTTCCTTTCTTGAATCCGCATTATCATTTTTTATCAACCCTTAAAGAAATATGCCATCCTAGAATCTATTACCCTCTTGAAGGCACTAGTCTTCAGTCTCTTCTCTTTGACAAACCTATCCATTTTCAAATTCAAACTTCCACTTGCTATCTTGCTAACCTAACCTACTAACCTAGCCTAGAACTGCTAAATTTTAACCTACTACTGTTATAATCACTGTTACAACAATCTTGAGCAGCCTATCCAAGTCTATTTTCTAGCTAAATCAGTTTAGAATTTGCATGTGACGTAGTACTATTATCCAAGAGTTAAAGTGTTACATTTTATTGTCATTCAAGTTCATTTTCTGAAGGATAATTTGTAGTTGTCATACTTTATCACTGCTTCTGTTATCATTCTTTGCTACAACAATCTCAGAGTAGCAGATTTCCTGTATACTTGAATGCTAACGCTAGCTAAACACTTCAGATCTTGTTCATGACATAATATTATCATTCTGAGTGTTAATATTTATATTGTCTATACAAGTGCATTTTCTGGAATATATTGTAGTTGTTATCACTTATTTGTTGTTGTTACCTACTTGTCATTTGCTCCATACATTGACTGCTAGCATTTATTTTCATGAATTTAATGTCTTGTTGAAGCATTAATATCACTTGTTGCTTGTAAACTTCCATAACATTGGCTTGTTATCTTGGTTATGGGTAGGTACACCTTATTTTACCCTTTTTTCTTCATCCTTCAAGGAATAAATCTGATTTGAGTGACCTAGAGAAAGAGGGGTGGTTTACCTTATCCTTTCCCATTCAACAAACCACTAGGTCTTGGGACGTCTCCCTTGGAGTGGATTTATCCTCCTCCTAAACAGAAAGGGGTATCCTATTGAGGTGACAGTGATAGGATTAGCCCATGTTTCACTAATCTTTTCCCACTTTCCTTGGGATTTGGGAAAGTATATATTGCATGATAAAATTTTTGGCATCGTTACCAGGGAACATCGAGTCAATATTCCTCAACGAAAAACTTTCGATAATCCTTTTCCTCAAATACTTTACTTTACAAATAATACCTGATGACTCCATTTAGGGTGAACCTTTCACTCCCTTTGGTGATCTTGAAAATATTATCTGGTGATTCCACAAAGTTTAGGGAGGTACACCAATCCTCCCAAATATTATAGAAGAAGGCTTCCTTGAAACTCTCCTATAGTAAAATCATTGTTTGGAGGGAACGTTCCTTTAAACACAATGTCTAACACCCAAAATCAGACCCAGGGTCAAAATCAAACTAATAACCAAAAGAAATGGGAATCCAAACTCTTTAATCCATTAGACATGACGAACATTCTAGGATATCCTCAACAAATGCCTCATAAGTATGAAAAATGGTTGCCTAAGTTCATTGGTAATGATGTAGTTAACGCTGAATACCACATGAGTAATTTCTGAGCCTTCTTCCAACTTCACCCTATTAGTGATGACACTGAATATTTTGCGATGAAGTTATTCTCTGCCACTCTTTATGATGGTGCCATAAGGCGATATAATGGTCTCCCTGATGCTAGTATCACATCTATGGATCAATTAGAAGAATTCTTCCTCAAAATATGGAGTGATAAAGAGGACCCTAACATGTTACTAACTAGACTTAATAATATCAAGAAGGTTGAGAGTGATACTGTCAGGGAATTCCATGAAAATTTTGAAATAATTTTGCAACATATCCCTAAAATCCACCATCCTTTGAACAAATTTATTCTTTTTCTTTATACCAAGTCTTTTTCACGATAAATGGGTTTCTTACTTAAGGAAAAAGCCCCAAGAACAATCCAATAGGCTCATGAAGTCGCCACAAGGATTGAGAATAACCTTTCATCATCTAAGGTAGAATTTGTTTTTTGCTCCAAGGGTTGAAATTGATGCCAAGCCCAAAATAATACACAATGCTGAGGCCACCTCAGATGTTGGCACTACTCTGACGAAACTTCAGGAAACCGTATAAATAATAGTTAAAAATCAATATTTGATGATGACTAGGATAATCAACTTAGAAAGAACCCAACAACAAACCCTTATAATTCCTTACAAAGGGAAACTTCAAAAGAATGGCCAAGGATTTAAGCCTCGAAGTGAACAAAATGTTCCTAATCCCATTGCTCCAAAAAATGTTGTAGAGGAAAATCCATGGTGTTTTCAATGAAAATAATCACACTAGGCTCACAAGTGTCCATTGAACAGTGTGGATTATGACCAAGTAAATATTATGAGTCATGCCTTGGTTGAAGAACCACAAAAGTGCCCCAATATTACACCTAAGAAAATCCAAGAGAATTAAGCCATAAGGAAACCTAGGGTTGAGTGCTTGAACTGATTGAGTGAGGAATCAAGGGAGAAGTTTGGGGACCCCCAGGTATATAGGGACCTACCCCAACATTTCCCAAAACCTAGTGATGATGAGACATACCTAAACACTAACATGGACAATATCTTGCAGAAGGTCAAAAGGATTAGTGGAATGTTGGAAATCCCTTCTTTGAAAGAGACAAAAGGTATCTCAAATGACCAAAACTTGTTTGAAGAACCTCCCACACTCTCAACGTCTTTGTTCCATTTAAAAGTGACATGATACAACTAGTGAAGCCAAATGCTCATCTCATTAATGCCACTTCGATTTCGTTTATTCTTGGTCATATAACACAATAAGGAGATGTTCATCACCAAGTGAGCACGAGATATAAAATATATGATGTGATGGCTACAATATGTAATTAAATCATATGCAT
>JZKD02S2207997.1:12962-23897 GCA_000966675.3 Picea glauca
AGTTGACAAAATAGGGCAAGACATGGGATGAATTCCTCTATCAATTCTCAAACCCCCATCTCACAGTCAAGACTAGAAAGAAATCAATTGATTTAGGGACTATTACTCCATCTAAGCCTCATTCTCCAAAGACTCCAAACCATCCAACTAAAACTATCTCTTTGTCTGAACAAAAGACCAAGACAATTGTTGATTCCCCTACAACCTCATCGGGAAAGAAAACTAAAAATCTTACTGACAATTCTCCATTGCCCTCAACACCTATTAATCCTCAACCTAAGAAGTTACAAGATGTATTTTAGAAAAAAATTCCTTTAGTCCCTACAAATAGAAGAGGAGCCAATCAGTTCAAAGCGGAATCTTTCTGAAGAAGTACCGGAAGTGAAAGTGAAAAGCCTAATGTAAAACCCCCAAGCACTTCATATCATATACAAGTGTCTTTCGATCATGAAAGCCCCCATAAAAGACTCAGGGAAGTTTCTGCAGAAGAGTTTGAGCCTGATAGAGAAGTAAAATTTGAACTTATTCCCTCTCACAAGCACTCTGTTACTCCTACCTCCCAGATGCCTACATCAACTTCTGAAGTTGATAGACCTTCTACATCCATCAAGGGATCCAATCCCTCTTCTGAAACATCTGATCATACCCCAATTATTGAAAAATTACAACAAGAAAATGCTCAGTTGCTTCAGCAATTGGAAGAGCGAAAGACTATGGATAGGAATATCCATCATGACAATGTAGTATTGCAAGAAAAAGTGAATTCTCTCCAACGATCAGTTGATCAAATGACCATTGCCAATCGCAACCTCCGGACACAATTAAAACATCGTAAAAGGCCCAAGACAAAGTCTCTAGAACAAGAGGGAGAATCTTCTAAAGCTAATTCACCCCCTCCTTCGGAAGTCTAGTCATGTCGGGTGATTCATTTTTGTTTGCAGTGGGACCTGCAAATTCTTAGGTATGGGGGTAATGTTGGGTTCGTATTTTGATTATTTTATTGTGATGGTCGATTCCTTTTTGCATTGATATTATATATGCTATTGGTCATTTTGAAGGAGTTTCAAAGGTTTATATCTCAATTCATCGTGGATTCGCATCAGGTATGTATAATTGGTGTTTTTATAGTGATTTTGAGCTCAATTCAGTTCAGTTCGACATTTACAAAGATCTAATGCATGGTTTGTGTGCAACAGGGAAAAATCGTGGTCCGATACTCCATCTGGTACCTCATCTGACACTTCATCCAGCACCCCATCTGGTACGTGATTGGGCACTCCATCCAACACGCGATCCAATACTCGGAGCGCACTGGAGTTGGCGGTTGGTACATTGGCGACCTGTGATGGACGAAACGGCGATCTGGGTTCTGTTCCCTCTCATGGCCTCAAGCTACAGAGCTCGATACACCTCAGATTGGGAGGTTATGTTGATTGTTGAGTGGCTCATGGATTTTCTAGAAGTTGATGTTGTTAGAAGCTCATTTAATGAATTCGCCATTTTTAGAGGAGGTCGACCCTTCCAGTGGTCGACCTATCGAGTTGTAACTTACCTATAAATACCACTATCAGTGGAAAGACCAGAGATATAATTTTTAAGAAGAATTTCATTGTGTAATTTAGACATTTCTCTACAACTTGTGTTCCAGACTTCGTTTTTAATTTATGACAAAATTGCGTTGAGTTAAGCCTATGTTTTGTTGTTGGAGAGTAGCAACGACCTGCTAAGGGGGGACCAGTGGTCTGGGTGATTATATAGCTATATATCATGTGTTTTATTTACTTAGTTAGAATCTCTACTTGTTTCCTTACTGTATGCATTTTTCAGTTTCAGTTACTGTACATGTTAATTGTAATTTGATTATCTAATTCGTCTTTCCTTAAAGTGCATATTACTTATAGGAGCTAGTTATTTATCATGTTCTGTTTCATATTTTTAGCAATGAATCGTTCTACGAGATACTAACTTAGACAATATATTGAAGTCTTAATTTGGTTTTGGCAATTAAAACAGAGTATTACTTAGATAGAGGACTAGTGTAAACAGAGTTTTAATTTAGGATTGTTTGCAAGCTTTGATGGATTAATAGTTTCAAGTTTGTTAGTTGTAATCAAGATAAATTTAATTATCGGTTCAGTTAAGTCTTCATAGATCTACTGTGTTCATTAATCTTGCCTTAGTATGATAGGATAGAAATAGATTTTGGGGTTATGTTTTCTAAAAGCATTCTTGTTTTGAAATCTGAGTTTAATGATAGGATTAGTTCAGTTTAGATCATAAAATCTCAGTTATGGATTTGAATTGTAATTTTAATTAAAAGAGTGGATTTGAATTAATATTTTTAATCATGAGTTCATGATTTTATAAATTTGCTTGAAATAGTATAAGAGTGTTTTTAATCGTTGATGATTGATGCATGAAGTTTAGAGATCACATGGAAAATCTTTCTTTAGAATGCTTGATTCACACTTTCCATTTCTCTATAGAAGACAGCATTGAATTAATCCCTCTTGAACTGTCACTAATAGTCAGATGCCATCGTGATGTTATTCGGCACCAAAGACATAATCATCATCTTTGAACTCTCTTTTTCATGTTATTGCAAATTAGGAATAGTTTTGATTAATTAGAATCTGAATACAATCATGATGCTTTTATTTTTTATTAAGTAATTTAAGATTTCTCCTTTGCAAAATAGAAATGATTATAAGTACTTTTTAAGAATAGAGTTCACTTGTCGAAATAGTTTTGATAAATTAGTTATGTACTTGCTTATTTGCTTAAAGATAAAAAGATCAAAAGTAATTTACTTGATGTATCTTACTTTAAAAGGTTTAATAGATTAACTTGTTTAAAATAGGTTATGATTTTCTCTTTTAGAAATAATCCATCAATCCATTGTTTGAAGTTGCTTAGGATAATATTTCAAGCTCATTAAAAGAATTTTCTAATTGATAAAAAGTTAAAAAGAGTCATATCTTAAGTAGATTGATAGAGTATTGATCCTTAGGTAGACCATCCCCTTAGTTAGACCATACTTCCATTAGCTTTTCTGCCTTGGCTCATATAGTGCCACAACTCTAAGTTTACTTACCCCGAGTTGACAGTTTAATTTAGGGAATTAGTGCATTAGAATACCCATCAGAGAGAGTTGAATAATATTATTATATTATATCTAATTAGGCCCTATTGTGCCTTAGTAAAAGTTGGCCCTATTTTTCCTTGACAGTTAATTGTAAATTAAGAGGGTAAAGTGACAAGTTGGCCCAGACCTAATTATAGGTTGGCCAGACCATTATTTATAAGAGATGTCAATGCCTCATTTAGAGACACTCATCACACTAGCTCTACAACTATGAAGAAGTGTGCAAGTTTTGGAGGAACTGCTACCGCAACTGGGGGTGATGTCAAGGACGGTTTTGGTCTATCTCTTGGTATTTCTTGGTCAAGTGGTGCACCACTCTTTGTACTGAAGGAGTAGAGGAGGATATTATGTTCATTCTTTGGTCTATCTATATTGAGGAAGGTTTTTTGGGTTTTCTCACCCATGAGGGTTTTCGAGGATAATTTGTGTGTGTCTCTTTTGTTTTTGTGATTGCCTCTCTTTCAGTGATATTATTTATATAGCTAATGTACTAAATTATTATAATAATGAAGAAGAATCGTAATTGCTAGTTGCATAAGTAAAAACTTCAACATGGTATCAGTGCAGGCCTGAAAGAGACCAACTCATAGTTTATAAGAAGTGACTAGCCTCAGCACACCCTCTCCAAAAATCCAATTTTCAGTATTGCAGTTGTCACAGAATTAGGGTTTATGCATAAACCCTAAGTGTGACATTCTCCCTATACAAGGAGGACGTTGGAGGAAGTAACCACATCTAGGAGCTCACCCTAGGAGGGCGCATCTAGTCCATGGATCAGAATTCTGAAATATGAATTTTGAAAAATTAGGATTTCCTCATAAAACCCTATGTTGCAGTTGCAGTACCAATTGCAGTTGAAGTAACGGTTGCAGTTGTAGTTGCAGTGACAATTGCAATTTTAGTATTAGTTGCAATGTCAGTTTCTTTGTGCTAGTTTCTTCATGCCAGATGCAGCACTAGTTGCAGTGCAAGCACCAATTGCAGTACCAATTGGAGTGAAAGTTGTTTTGAAGTGTTGGGGATGATTTTTATTGTCCTAGTGCACCTTACCCTAGAAAATCTCCAGCTACCTTTAGATTACAAATTGCAACACATTTGAAGTTTTAAAGGTTTTGTATTTCTTGTCACTAATGTTGGATGGTGCCACTACCTATCAATGTTTTCAGAGGTATGTGCTTGCATATGTTTAAACTGTATCATTATTTTAAAGTGTACTTGCAAGAGAAATGATCTTTTTTCTAAGCAACAATCATAGATCCAAAAGGATCTCAGATCCAACACATTTAGAGGAACTATGCACCCCGGGTTTGTTTAATTTGATATGCCTCTACTTGTCTTGGAATTATTGTAATCTTGTGAATATCCAATTGCATTTTGATCTATTAAAGTTATCATACTAACCATTGGTCAAAATTAAAGTCAAAGTATTAGATTGATTAAAGTTGAGATTATAGAGTTTATTCCCTAACTCAGACTTCTGTCAAGATAGCATATTGTCTTAGTACAGAGGATGGGTTGAAGAAAGTAATTGTCATGTTGAGTGAAGGAGACTCAGAAGAAAAGCAACGGTCATTCTTGAGGACAAGACTCCAGGTTCCAAGTTTGATTGATTAAACTAATAAGATTCAAATTTACACATATCAAGTTTGATAATTGTTAAACACTATAGTTGTGATAGAAATCCTTGAAAAAAATTATTATTGAATACTTGGTAGCATGTGAGAACTATTGAGATAAATGATTACTGTAATCATTCACTAGATATAACTAACATCTCCTCTAGGAGAAACTTCTTGTTTTGTTTCCAGGTTACCATGGAGGAACGATTGATCACAACACTAGAAGAGTGTTTCTCTCATTCCTTATTATTGTATTTCTTACCTTTTACCCTTGTTTCGGGAAGATCACAAGTGATAGCTCTAAAGGAGCTATTGTGACGGTTGTTCTCGCTATTATTTTATTATTATTAAAAAGAGTAGTATTCTTGTCTAAATTTTCTCCTTTTTTGTTCTTGTTGCGGGAAGGTCATGGGTGATAACCTTGAGGAAGATATAGTGATGGTTTCAAGAGGAAACATATTAGATGTGACATGGAGCATACTATCCAAGTTGTATACATGACCGTATACATCCATGTACCAAAGAAGATGAAGAAGAAATTACTTTTGAGATACAGAGTATCTCATATGGAGATTGATTGTAAGGAGCAGAAGGCTCCAAAGATGATCAAACATTAGAATAGAACTCACAGTAGACTTGGTCAATGGATAATGAAGCCACCTTGATAGGAAGCAAAAAAAAATTGAAGTCTGACTCGGATTTTCATATTAAGACTTAGTATTGAACACCAAGTATATTCTGCAGAGACTATGAAGTTTTTGTAGACTCAGAGTGAGCCTGATCTTAGAGAGGATCAGATGAGTAAAGAGACGTCTTCCATGACTAATAGACAAATGGCATGAGTTGAGAATACTATATTGTAGCTTCAGAGACTTCTAGGAGACGTGAAATCTCCTAGGAAGATTCCCTTGTTTCAGTAACAGAGGATGAAGCCAGTCAAAATGACTGGGATGTGGATTTTTCCTTGAGACTATAAGGGAAGTCATTGGCGACTTCTATGATTGATATAGTAGATGAATTATGTTGCATATAATAGTATAGAGATATTCAAAGCTTGATTTGTGTCCAGAGGATTCTCCCAGCAAGAGGGAGAAGACTATGACGAGACGTTTTCTCCAATAATCGAAGAAATAGTTCCAGTGTTCATGAAGACAGCCAGAACAACCATGATTCTGATACAGTATGAGATTCAAAGGGAGAATTCCATGTGTTTGAGATTAAGTTACCTCCATGAAAGAATAAATTATACCTTCAGTATTAGCCACTCTCGGTTTTAGATGAAGTTGTTGCCATGATGGAATAGAGGAACTACTCTCAGATTTCAGCACCTACAGTGAGAATAGAGCAGTCATTCTCAGCTTCATAAATTGTAGTTGCAGGTGTAGAGTCTTTGTTCCAAAAAGAACATATGCAGAAAGAGTAGAGGACATATTCTCAGGAAGTTAGAAAAACAGTGCTTTGCATAAAGCACATAGAACCAACACATGAAAGTGTACCAGGTTGGTACAATGTAATGTGAAAATTTGGTTTCGAAGTACAAGACAGGGAAACTCATGTGTGCAAGTTGAAGCAAGCTCCAAGAGATTGGTATGACAGGATTGATAGTTTTCTGATGAGCTTGGGATTTACCAAGAGAAAATTTGATACCAACCTTTACTTCAATATTGAGATTGATGGACCAGTTATATTGTTGATATATATGGATGACTTATTCTTGACAGATGAAGAAAATATCATCACAGATTTTAAGAAGAAACATGGCGTTGAATTTGAAATGAGGAACTAGGCCCGATGCATTATTTCTTAGGTCCTGAAGTATGGCAGAGCCCAGAAAATATTTTCCTTATTCAAGGAAAGTATGTTGTGTAAATTTTGAAGAGATTTGACATGATGGGTTGTAAAACCATGTCCACTCCTATGGAGACGAATATGAAGTTATTGGTTGATACTTTGTCAAAAATAATTGATGTTACTATATGCATACATATGATTGATTTGTTGATATATCTGACAAATACCAGACCAGATATATGTTTTGTTGTGAAAACCTTGAGTCAATATCTGGTGGAGCCCAGACGTGTTCACCTAGTAGTTGCAAAGCATGTGATGAGATACCTTAAGGATAGAAAATGCACTTCAGGATATTGTTTCAATTTGGGATCATCCATGACTTCATGGAAAAGCAGGAAGCAATCAAGTATTGCTCTGAGTACGGAAGAAGTGGAGTACATTGGAGCATGATCCGATAATTGTGAAGCCATATGGCTTTAGAAGTTGTTGACAAGTCTATTCAATATGGATATGGAAGATACCATGACTCTATGTGATAACTAGAGTTGCATAAAGATGATAGAGAACCAAGTGTGTCATGATAAGATGAAGCACATAGAGATTAGGTATCACTACATTCGTGACATGGTGCAGAAGAGAGTTGTAAAGCTCCAATATGTTGGCACAGATGAGCAGGTTGGAGATGTGTTGACTAAGCCTTTGTCTCATGTTAAGTTTGAGTAATTCCGAGACAAGATTGGTGTATTCCAAAAGGACCTCCCTCGAAAGGGGGAGTGATGTTGATGATATTATGGTATCCTAACCAACAATAGATAGCTCAGTTAGGATTTTATATCCTATGGGACGAATCATCCCTGGGAATATCCCGAAGGTCCGGTAAGAATGGTATGTCAGAGTACATGTGCATGTATATGCCAATTGTGGTCAGTAGTGGTAGATCAGTTAGGATTTTATATCCTAGGGAATCTTATGATTCTTGGGCAGATCCTGAAGGTACGGTAAGGACGGTCTGTCAGAGTACCATGTGGTAGCTTGTTAGGATTTTATGTCCTAGGGAATCGTATGATTCCTGGGCAGATCTCGAAGGTCTGGTAAGGACAGTCTGTCAAAGTACCACAGATGTATTTGTTGATGCACCTGCCTCATTCTGTTGCCACATATAGATTTTGATGTTCCAGCTTTGTGTTATCTATGTTGATGTTCCAGCTTCGTGTTGTTGATGTTGATGTTCGAGCTTCATGTTGCTAATGATTATGATGTTATTCCAAATTCATATTGTTGTTGATGTTGACGTTCCAGATTCATGTTGTTGATGATGATGATGGTACTCCTGCTTCACGCAGAAATGATGATGATGTTCAGTTTATATTGATTTTCATGATGAGAAAAACTTTTGATGACCTACAGATATGACCAACAGTGTTCTGATGTTGATGATGATGTCCCCTCATCTTGATGATGTATTGATTCCAGTCAATTGTTATTAATGTTGTGAGTAGAATACCCTTCTTCTTAAGGGGAAGTGTTTAAATATTGTAACTTCAAAGAATATTCTACCTGAGAGAGAATTGAATAATATTATTATATTATGTTTAATTAGGCCCTATTGTGCCTTAGTAAAAGTCATCCCTATTATGCCTTGACAGTTAATTGTAAATTAAGAGGGTAAAGTGAAAAGTCAGCCCAGACCTAATTATAGGCTGGCCAGACCACTATTTATAAGAGAGGCCAATGCCTCATTTGGATACACTCATCACACTATCTCTACAGCTATGAAGAAGTGTGGAAGTCTTGGAGGAACTGCTACTGCAACTGGGGGTGACGTTAAGGAGGGTTTTGGTCTATCTCTTGGTATTTCTTGGTTAAGTGGTGCGCTACTCTTCCAAGGAAGTAGTATAGGAGGATATTATGTTCAGTCTTTGGTATATCTATATTAAGGAAGTTTTGTTGGGTTTTTTACCCATGAGGGTTTCCCAAGATAATCTGTGTGTCTCTATTGTTATTATGTGATTGCCTCTCTTTCAGTGATCTTATTTATACATCTAATGTACTAAATGATTATAATAATGAAGAATAATTGTAATTGTTAGTTGTATAAGTAAAAACTTCAACAAATACATTACATTATTATGCATTTAATGAAGAGAGATAGAGGAGAGAATAATTGAAGAAAAAGAGAGAAGGAGCAGCAAGAGGGGGCACAAATTCCAAGGAGGGTTGGTGGCACAAATCTTGATAAATATTGAGCATTTATGACATCGGTACCATACATCATTTAATGTAGGTCGTACAATATAGATTCAGCAATCCGTACAACTAAGTCTAGCACAGAAATCGAGGCAAATGATAAAGGCATATATTTCGAGACATTTGTTGTGGAGAAAACACATACAATTCATACTGAAAGTACAACAGAACCTTGGAATAGTTTTTGAGGAGTATTTGGTGCAAAATTTTCAAGATAAGTACAGTTATTTATTGTTGGGAAAATTGATTGTTGTAAACTCAGAAATTTATGTGAGTTCATAATAAATATCTCTCTCTTGTACTAGTTTTCCCTTCGGGGTTTTTCCAGGGGAATTGCCTAGAAATATTTGTGTCATTGAATGTGTTTGTAATTTCCTATTTTCCGCATCAGTATCAATTAAATGATTCAATGTGTTTCCAGTTATAAGTTTAGTTTTATTTCTGCATTTATGAGTGAGTATTAAATTGTGAAAGATTTATTGAAACTGAAAACCAATATATTGGGTCATAGAAACTTTACATGGTATCATAGCATTGATATTGAGAGGGGAAACCAAACAAGAAATACATGATGGTTTGCAAGAAAGTTGCAAGTTGTTCACTAGAAAGAGGGTTGACCTTGTTATTAGTTGAGAAGGTCATATGCCTACAAGTTTGAGGGTTGAAGATATATTGGACGAGGTGGGAAATTTCAGCCCATGGAAAGAGAGGATAGTATTGTTGTTGGAGGAATATGAGTTCTGGGACATAGTTGAGAAGAATATCACCATTCCTATGGATACAACACTTTTGGATGCATATAACAAAAGGAATGTTAAAGTCAAAAGGATTATCCTTGATGCCATTAATTATCATGTTATTCCATATGTGACAGGGAAAAATAATGTCTTTGAGATGTGGGAATATTTAACAAAGTTATACCAGAGTTCAAATGAGAATAGAAATAGGGTATTAAGAGAAAAACTGAAAGTATCAAGATGGCCAAAACCAATACAGTTACATCATACCTCACGAATATAACTCAATTTTGTGATGAGATAGGTGCAGTTGGAGAGATCGTAGGTAACCATGAGTTGGTGAGGATTGCCCTGAATGGTGTGACAAAGCCATGGGAATTATTTGTTGAGGGGATCATGGCACGGGAGAACTTTCTGAAGTGGGATCTTTTATGTGATGATTTTATCCAGAAGGAGACTCGGAGAGGATACTTGAATGTAGGCTCACATAAGGGTGAAGAGAATGAGGACAATGTTGCTCTTATAGGAAAGAGCAAAGGAAGTGTTAGAATAAAATAGATTTCTCATTTTTCGATAGAGAATATCTCAATATTGTCACCCAACCATAGGCACCCATCCACCCCCGAATACCATAACCTTGACAGATAGAATAATTCTGGAAGCAGTACCAGACCCAACAGATAACCAAGATATAGCATATCTCTCTTTCTCCAAGATTAGCACACCAAACAGAAAGTCCATAAACCAGAAACCAAGACCAAAATCTCAGTTGCAGTAGTTGTAACTACGCTCCTTCTCCAAACTTGTGCACCACTTGTCTTGTGTGAGATGTGAGAGTGTGAATGACCAAATGAGCTCAAGCACCCTCTATTTATAGTGTTCTTTGTCTCTTTTCCAAGCCGACTTCTTCTTTTAGAGGCCATTACTTAAATATTAATTATTTTAATGAGTTGACATGTCGTCTAGGGTTTCTATACATATGTTTAGGGTTTCTCTAACTTCCTGAACATTCTAATTGGTCAGAGGTTGTACATGGAGGTTACTACCTCTTGCATCTACCATAATATCAACACTCCCTCCTAGATAGGGAGGTATTAAAGGCAATGGTCTTGAGCACAAATAGACCATTCAACTAGTAGCATCATCATAGACACACAAGCTATCTCATGATCACGTAGATCAACTCACGAGCAACATCGCCACTATCAGTATCATCTAATAACATCAATTTCATCATCTCTTGAATCCATACTCTATATGATTAATTGGGCATGATGTTGAATAAGTCATTTACTTGACAGAGTGATACAAGGACCATTCTTCTATTCCGTACATATGTCTTAGAAGACCAATTGTCCCAACAGATGTTGAAAGCCCCGCAATGAGCTACAAGGAT
>JZKD02S2208008.1:0-34244 GCA_000966675.3 Picea glauca
CAACCTGAATCTATGAGAAAACATTCAGGGTCTTCATCTCCACCACTCTATAGTACGAATCTAACCATGCGAATACATGTGTTGAAGTTGAACATGGTAGAAACCACTTGATTACCATTCATTAGTGAATACCATTAACAAGTGTGAGAGAAATCACCATTAATGTCAATGACTTCCAAGGTACTCTAGTACAATCCAACGAATGTGAATCAATGATCTGAGGTCGAACACTCAGTGGAATCTCCCGATCAGGAGTCAATAATGAAAACCCACCATCGAAAGTGAGGAAACCTGCCATTGAGGCATGCAAGTTCCAAGGTACCAATTAGTTTCTAAGTCTAATTCCTGGATAATGAGTTGAATTCAACAGGAAAAGACTCATCACAAGAGGGCCTTAATGTATCTCCCATCAATGGCACGAAACGGGTAACAAGATTTGATGTAGATTAGAGTAACAAGTGATTTAGAACTGACTTAGGGATGGACGATGGAATAGAAGGCTTAAGGACTGCAGAAATGGCTAACACAATAGAAGGATTTTCGGGTTGAACTTATTTTTTGAACATATTGACGACACGACAACTGTCTTGGAAAAACTGACTCAACAACAAGGATCATAGACCAATTTGTAATCTTATAAAGGTTTATGATCAAGATACAAGCGTATTTTCCAAGATAGACACAAGGTGAGTGAAAGGGTGTCATGTTCAAAAGGGACTCTTTTATAGAATACAGGTTTAGACACATTCCTTTCCCAATTTCCCCCCCACCATTTCTGGCGAGTACCTCTTTATTTTTACGCAAGATTGAGGAGGATACCATATGCTTGTAATGTAAGCTCATCCTTTGGATGAGTCCCTCGAAGTATATTTAACGAACACTAAGAAGGAATGGTTAGGTCCCATATGGGCCTTTCGATGTTTGTTTAACGAGTCCAAAGATAGAGAACTCAAGGGTTTTTCATGTTTATAGAGTCTAAAAAACACTTAAAGAGAACTCTCTCAGTTCCTTTTTCATAAAGTATTCTGATGAGACCAAAAAAGAGATAAATTATCGCTCAATAAACATTTTCTTCAATTAATTTAACGAGCATGAAAAAAAACAAGGTTGCTCGACAATCGTTTCATGTTTAGAGAGTCTAAAAAGAGCTTAAAGGGAACTCCAATGGGTTCCTTTTTCGTATAACCTTTACGAGTCTGAAAAAAGTGATAAAAGTATACTCGGTTACATTCTCATGATTTACGAGCACGAGAAAGAACAAAGATTAAGCTCGGTAACTTATTCTCATGTATTTACGAGCATGAGAAAGAAAAAAGATTAAGCTCGTGATTGTTTTCATTTTTACGCAAGCTTTAAAAAAAACAAAACTATGCTTGGGATAGATTTTATTTTTACACAAGATTAAAAACTAAACAAAACTATGCTTGGTCTTGGTTTCATTTTTACACAAGATTGAACCAAAGGAAACTATGCTTGAGGTAGGTGGTTTCATTTTTACACAAGCTTGAACCATAGAAAACTATGCTTGAACTTCCCAACGCATTATTCAGGGATGGTTGGTATTTAGCCCCTAGCTTAAGAAGCTAGTGGCTCAACTTCAACATGAAGTCCAGAGGCTGGAAGCATTTCCCCCCAAGCTTCATTTCATCCAACTGCAAATATGAATGAAAGGAAGCTTCAAATACTAGATGAAGGACTTGACTCAAACAGAGAGGGGGAAGTTGTTTCATTTTTTAATGAGATTGACACAGTAGAAGAACTATTCTCCTAACCTTTGTTTCATTTTTTAGCAAGGTTTCCATAGAGATGCCAAAACTATCCTCGTAGCTGGTTTCATTTTTTAATGAGCTTGAAATCAGAAAACAATGCTCAAAACTGGTTTCATTTTTTAACGAGCTTGAAATCAGAAAATCATGCTCAAGGTTGTTCTTGATCACAGCTTCCAAGAGGACAATGTTCTGGAAGGACACCATGTCAAGGGATAAAACTTAATCATGGATTCCAAGATATCTTCATTTGACGAAAGAAACACACTCTGAAAGGAACACATTTTGAGGGTTGCAAGAGGGGTAAGGAGGTCAGGCTCCAATAACCCTACCGAAGAGGCCACCATGTCAACTACCAGATCCAAGTCATTGTCATCGGCAGTGTCAGGCATGGGAGACAATGCCACATAATTTACCTGTGGCAGGGGAGATACCGTCTGCATATAAGAACCACTAAGGGAGGTAATCCAATCATGATCAATGAATGAAAGTTGATCAATAGTCACAATTCTTCCATCGTGAGGGAAATATATCACATGAAAAAGAGTGTACATAATAGCTTTCATGGCATAGACATCAATAAAGACATGGAGTAAAATGAAATCCAAGGGGTCTTGGACTACTATGACATCAATAAAGACAATTTTCCCTCCCAAAGTTAGAGGAAACAGAGGAAGGGTCCCTAAAGGTTGACTAGTTATTCTGTTAAAAGATAACATATTCTTCGTAACTGGCATAAGATGAGGACAACCAAGAGAGGACAAAATATTAATGGACACACCTTCATCTATCAACGTTTGAGGAATGTCTCGACCACAAACCTGTACTGTAATCTGGAAAGGAATGTGAGAGGGAAGATGAGGTTCAGTTAGAACACCCCAATCAAAATGGATGGCCTCATTACTTGGAGGAGGTTCCACGGGAGAAGGAGGAATACCCCTCAGCATGGTAGAGTCTGTATCAACGAGAAAAATGTGGGCAATATCGGGTTTACTCTCGAGCGGGAGAGTAGGATCAACTGATAATGACATCAAATCAAACACTTGGGTTTCATTCTCCAAGGAGAGAATGGGGTTGGCGGGTGGAAGCAGATTGACCACTTGGGTTTCACTCTCCAACGTGAGAGTGGGATTGACCGAATATGGGATCGAATCAACCACTTGGGTTTCACTCTCTAACAGGAGAGTGGGATTGACCGAAGATGGGATTGAATCAAACACTTGGGTTTCACTCTCTAACGGGAGAGTGGGATCGACCAAGGATGGGATCGATTGACCACTTTTCCAACTGGTTCAACTAAGGACTTGACCAGATTGATGACATGATTAAACGAACTGACCGACGAAGGGACCAGATTGATCATTCCATCAACTACAGGTGGGGCGAGAGTAAGCTTGCGATAAGAAATTGGATGTTCAGGTTGTGAAACATTCATGTCTTCCATGAATTTTGAGGCTTCTTTCATATGAGGGAAAAGATGAGTTAGATGACGCCCTTTGCATAACATACACAAGAACTTGACTCGACTTTTCTTCTTCCCAACCGCATCGTGACTAGTTAATGGGTAGTCATCAACATGTTGTTCAGAGGCTGACGAAATGGGTTGGTGAGGGTGTGTAGACCATGATTCTATAACCTTAGATAGACCAGGGAAACCATTAAGAAGATGGCTACCCTTTCAAATCCTGCAGGGGTACTTGGGCTTATGGGTTGTTTGGGTGATCTTGACATCATCAACACTCCCAACATGATTAACAGTAACTGGCTATTTTCCAGCATGTTTGGCAGTGGTTGGAAGTTTGGATCCTTGCTTATTTTTCTTCTTATTATTCTTCAGTTTCTTCTTCTTCTTAGCCACTGGGTTACTAGCTTCAGAGATTTCACTCGACGAAGAAGATGAAACAGAACAAGACATTGCAAGTGAAGAAGGTGAAGAAGATATTATTGGTGAAGAAGGTGAATCTCAACATGAGGTTGATGCTCTTGGGGGGAAGTGCTTACGACGAAAGCACTTAGTACATTCAGGATTACATGAGTGGAAAACAACCACATCGACAATCCAATTGTGAGACCTGGAAGGCTCAAAGTAGCGATGTGAGGAGGACCAATGTTCCCATAAGAAGGAAAAACAAAAGGTTCCCCCGGGGTAGGGGTTACTTCATTGGTCATTTCGGGAACTAACGCAATTAAATGAAAAACCAACCTAGATTCCACTAGGGAAAACAAACAAGACACACTAAAAATATAGTAAGAAAGCAAGCAAACAAAACCTTCTCACAATGAACACACTAGTTGGTGATGAAATCCA
The DNA here is from genome assembly GCA_000966675.3 of Picea glauca. Taxonomy (NCBI): domain Eukaryota; kingdom Viridiplantae; phylum Streptophyta; class Pinopsida; order Pinales; family Pinaceae; genus Picea; species Picea glauca. The sequence goes on from JZKD02S2208008.1 coordinate 4,075, forward strand.
ATGTCGCGAGAACCATGTAAGAAGGGGTTGAGATAGAGCGGGTGGAAAATTTACGTTGACAACCTGCTTAATGGACTTACACCCTGGTGTAATCTCCCACACATAATCATGGGTATACCCTCCAAGGAGCCCGAGTGAGTTTGTCCAACGTTGATTCCAAGTACCATGAAGAATTTCCCCTCCACAATCACCTCATGTAAATAACCTAGAGATATAGGCCACTAAGGTTACCAATTACTACAGTAATGCCTGAGGAAATAGTCGACAGTTTGATCCATGCTCAAAGGCATGGTATCTAGCCTGAAATCAACTCGAAAGGCTTCCACTCATCCTTGTGGGTATACCTTCAAGTGACCCCCATAATACACGCAATCTCTACACCAAGACCAACAAAGCAGGGTGAGTAACTCTGCCAGTCTCAATGCGACCTCGTGATTGACCCTTGTCTTAGAAGGGCTTCCCAAGACAAAATGTAGCAAGTGGATTTCACCACTCCCTAACGCAAGATTCTATGTTTGTTTACAGCTTTGGAAAGTTATCTTTCACACCTATTCCAAATCCCTACAACTAATCTAATGTAGGTTTGCTACTATAAAATATGAAAAAGTATAATCAATTTTATAGGCGCTTTATTTATGGTTGTTGTTACTCAAGAGGAAAATGGTGTGGACAATATGGTGTTTTGACCGACTTGAAAGTTATGCAAAGAGATGAAGATGCAATATTTTCATTTTGATGAAAGCTATGCTATGAGAGCGAGAAAAGATTTATCATTCCTAGATGCACAATGTCCCAAATTTATTAAACTCATCACAATCAAGATTCTCAAGAAATGAGAAAAATAGATTGTACACCAATACACGATTCATGAATTTTCATAATTTAAGACCAAAAAATGCCAAAAACCATGCAATTTCGCTACTTCAAATGCAAGGATGCCCCCAATCTAATATAAAGAAAGAAATTAAAACTTTTTGTTTCAAATATAGCTAAAAGAAATATCAAATCGACATGAAACAAAGAAACCCAAATAATTTTATTTTTTAACATGAACTATTCAATAAAAGAAAAATAAGTTCTTTCACCAAACAATTCTAAAGAAAAGACAGTGCTTTGTAACTGAAAGATACTCAAGGAAAGAGACTAAATATTTCAAAAGAAAACAAAGAAAAGATGGCTAAAATCAGTTTCAAAGCTATCAAGCAGAGTGTAAAAAGACCCAAGAATTCACCCCAAAACCAAATTCAAGGTCTGGGTAAGGAAAAACCATGAAAAATCAAAATTTTCACAATTTATGTAGGTTGTAGACTAACATAGTGTGGGGATCACTGATTTCTGCAGGACAGATATGGGTAGGGTGTGAATTTTCCACACCGGTCTATACAGGTAGGGTGCGGAAATCCTAAGCTGTCGCAATGTCCCTCAAAGCAGGGTGCGGAAATCAAGCAAAAATGGAAAAAATTAAAAATTAAGAAGGTTTTTCCAATATGTTTAATAGTCAGAGAGTCAAGCTAGATCTCCCAGTGACTCAGAAAACAGAATCCAAGCAATCAAATCAAGAAATCAAGGAAAACTAGGAAAACAATTTGTTCCCCAGTGGAGTCGCCAATTTTTGTTATTGGATAAATCAGTGAATGCGGACATAAACTAATCTCCCTAGATCCACCTGGATCTAGAACAAAACAAGACAGGACATGACGCTTTCCCTAAGTTATAATCATTGGATTTACTACCAAATAAGGAATGGATAACATACCTTTAGATATCGCTTCCTTATATCTTTGTTGTCCCTACTTCGCTCCGGTGCTATTTTGAGATCAAATCTGCAACAACACAAACCAACCAAAGTGAAAGAAACAATACTCGATTTAATGAAAACATAAACATGTGATCAAGGAGTCATGTAATAAAATGTTAATGATTTTATGAGAAATAAACATGCCACTGTATTATACAATGTGGAATAAAGATACAACCAGATGCCTTCATGCCGTTAGGTTCCTTCCAATAGTTCCTTGCTTCCCACACACTTCTTGCTCCAAGGATTTTGAGACCATGGATTTGATAGCTACTCACAATCTATCTTGACAAAGAAAATCCCAAAGCCAACATACCAAGTTAACAATCACAAGCCAAATTTCTAATCTTAAAGGCTCAAGAACTTTCCAACCCAATCAAGCTAACATTCTCCATGAGATCTCCTCTTCTTTTATAAGACGAAGAGGATAAGGTGAGGAGGTTAGGATGATCCCACTAAATCATGAAAGAGAGTAAGATCCAAACTATTCGGAGGCCACCTCACCATAGAAGCTTCTCCTTCTAGAAGCATCGAAAAGATGCTCGTTTTTCCCATGTACGAAGGTTGTCGCACCCTAGCTATAGTGTAGCCTATGGAAACTCTGCACCCTAGCTATAGAGAAACCTACGGAAATTAGGCATTTCTGCACCCTGTGTATATAGCAACCTGCGGAAATCCTCCAAAATAGGGTTTTGACAAAGGAAAATACAACTTCTTCTCTCAGGGAAATTTCTTCTCCCTTCTTTCTTCAGGAATTCAGGCTATTGACCCCTCTGAATTCAATAGATAGGTTTACATTATTAATGATCATAGGRATGACGAAAATAATGTGTAACACTAGGTGACCGTTGGGATGGGGAAAACCTAGTTTCCATAATGTCGCAAGTGCGAAGAATATTTTACAAATGTCGCAAGAGAGACGAAATCYAATGTCRTCGCARTAAYGATGCCTTCCTACYTTCATCACAATAGCRACATGTGTTTTTAGTACGTCGCAAGAGAGAAGTTATTGGGCAATATGGAGAAAAAAATTTAAAATTTCCTCTATTTTTCGACARTATGGCCAATTTTGTCCATAACGTCGCAAATAGAACATCGAAAATTTTCCAATATGTACTAKTGCATTATTTCTTATGGATTCTTCTTGTGAGTTGCATTAACCATAAGAAAGAAAGAAAAAAATAGAAGCAAACTTGGCATAATCAYTTAATATTCTTTTACACAAAATTATAGAATATAAATAACATAAAGAATATGATAACATATCAGTGAGAAACAATACRAAGCTCTTGTCTTTTCAATTTTTATGATTCAAAGMTCTAATCCATCTACTGAATTTACAACAMAAAAYAAATATTTATTTTAGTTCTAGTCTCCTACATTTTTCATAATAATGTAAGTATTTTTTTTAGTAAAATGACAATTTTTTATATTGGTCCATTGGAGATAATTAAAGAGAATGTTCCACTCAATACACCTCCTTGTTTCCTTATTCTGCCAAAATTAAAACAATGCCCACATCAAAATGCTCCATTATGACAATGTACATTCAGAAATGAAGTAAATTTTTTTAATTACAAGTAATTTTTTTCCACCTCTGCAAACAATTTTCTTCCCACTAGCTATATTTTTAAACCAATTACTTGGCAAGTTGGTGGGTTTTACTGGGGTTCTTGCACCTAGAAATTAAGGCATCCAAGCCTGGGTTACCTAATATGCAGTTGGTAATAGGATAATGGTGGAATTATTTAGATGAACAATTATGTAAATATGGATAGGAGACTTGTCACACTAAATGTAACATTATAACAACTAATACCTTTATAGGACCACTGCAAATATGGCCAAAAGTAAAAGTAACATTATAACAACTAATAGGTTTATAGGACCACTAGCCAAAAGTATGATGAAATGTGAAAATGTACTTGTTGATTTATGTGCTAAAGAAATAAATAATGTTGTTTATTAAATTTATGGAAGCCAAACTAAAGATCTTAAAAACACAAGAACTAAACAAACTCGGTTTGATAGAATGCATGGAGTTGTTCTTGTAATGATTTTGTACATGTTCCATAAAAGAAAAGACAAGAGTTTGATGATAGAAGAAAAACATTAATGCTTGTAGATTGTAGTGAAATCCAAAGCATATAAAATTTTAGATATTGAAACAGAACCTATTTGTTGGGAAGCAGAAGCATAAACGTAACAAGATTTTAATGGCAAAGAAAATGGAACCAAGAACAAAGAAGACACATCAACAATCACACAATTGACATAGTGATTTACGTAGAAACCCCATACGGGAAAAAAATGCAAGGCAATGATAATCAATATTCTTATTATTCAAGGGAGAATTACAATATCCAATCACATTCATACAACCATACTCTCCTCTCTTCCTGCACACCGCACTCCACTTTATTGCATCTCCCCACCTCTATGGGTATGCTAGTTATATAGGATCTGATAGACAATTAAATGAATTGATTACAATCCAATCCACCAGTTACACAAACTATTCATTGTAGTATGCATGCATGCACATTCTATTTTTAGTTGATGTGCATGAAACTGGATGGGAAATTAGTTGTCACGTTTTCAACAATCTCCACCTTGACAACAATTTGCCTAATATATCATGCCCAAATTTATTCATCACCTTTCTTGCAAGCCAAGAGAATCCAAACATGATCGCAGCTCCTCAAATTCTCTAACAATACTATTACATGAACATGTCTGCATGACTCACTCCAGTATGGACCATTTTTCCTCCATCAGTAACATGCCTTATAAACCGATGCACTTGTCCCATTTTGATACGCTGGACTATTAGTCAAATGCACAACAATTTGACCACCACAGAACACTTCATCATGTACCTGTCCAAACTTACCTAATAGATCCTTGCATTCTTGGAAGATATAACCTGAGGTAGGTCTCCTCTTGTCCAAATCTCCTGAATCATAACCACAAACTAAATCATTGAAACCACTGTAGGTGATACTTGTACTGTTGTGATTTTGAGATAATGAAGCACCCATTTCCATGCTCTTTTCCTAGTTTTTCCATGTGTCTACTGACAACACCAATTGCATGTGAAATACTGACCATTTCCCATTGCAATCATCAAACTTCTTACTAGCATATGATACTCAATACATATAACCATTTTCTTCTTCATCAGTTAGGACATAAACCTGAAGAAAACTTACAATGGATATCCAAAGCGATTTTATCGGTTTCACAGTATTCATACCGAATTTATTGAGTATCTTCACCAAATACTTCTGTTGTGATAACCAAGCTTACCATATCTCATGTCTCTGTGTATTTCCATGCCCAATATTTGTTTCTCTACTCCTAGATCCTTCATATCAAATTTCCTAACCAACTGAGCCAACCTGTTGATTTCATACATGATTTTTCTTGCAAATAGCATAGCCTTTAACACCAAGATAATAAATATACCATAAACACAATGTTTATACTCACTTCTTGTAAAATTTGGTTCACCATGAAGGAATCACACATCTTGTACCATTTTCCTAACATGCTTCATCCAATACAATGATTCCTGAGTTTGCAAAAAAAACTTCTATTGTGAATGTTGGAGCCGCTTTTTTTTTTTTTTTAGCCTGTCACAAATTTCATTCTTAATGATTGAAATCGATAGATGGTTTTCATATTTTCCCTTTGTAGTTTAAAAATCTCTAAAGCTTTATCACGCCAGCAACGATGATTGTTGTACTCTCGAGACGAGTCCAATCTTTCGTAAAAATGTTTCCTCTTTGTTCTACCTCGGGATCTCATAGGTCGAATACTATAAGTCATGTAGTTCACACTTCCCGAGCTACGAAATGACGAAAACACTTTAATTTTTCACCCAGGGCAGTAACGGGAGTAAAGTTTTCCTAAACCATGATTAAAACGTCATCGGGTTTTCGCACATCGACGTTCACCAAATCCAAAAATTTACTGTCAAAGAACCAATAGCCGAGAACACGAGGTCCTTATTTTAGTAACCCGTGTCAAGGTTAAAAGTAAAAGCTAAATCATGGTAAAAGTTATGTCGGCAATTCGCCACTTGGCGTTTTCTTTTTTAAAAGTTACACCGTCTCGGCCCCGACTTGCGAAGTCATGATAAGGATATAAACGTAATTAATTAATTACTAAATCCGAGTTTATCTTCCCTTTTTATTAAGTCATATTATCACTATCTCGTGGTTTCGCAACTCAGCATGCAAACCCCCCAGAAACTTATTTTCGAAGCTCCGAGTCGCGATAGGGAGAATATAATAATTATGAAATTAATTGAGCCCCTAATCACGATTTCGTTTTTATTAACCAAAATCGATCATCGCAGTCTCATTGTTAGAGGTTCAAAGTGTTAAAGTAAAACCCCCGATATAACAAATACCAAAATATTCATTAACGTTGGTAAAACCGGATTAATTAAGCTAAATTAATACATATCCTGTGTTTCGATGCTTGCACGATTTACGAGGTAGCCTTATTCTTTCCATACGCCAACTGACATTTTTAAACCGCCAAAATTTTATGACATTAATGAGGAAATAGGGAAAATCGATGAATATAAGATCAGATTTTTATGGAAAAAATTATTTCTAAACATGATTTGACAGAATTGTTTTGAAAGGTACCGAGTTTTTGAATATATATAAGATTTGTGGTTCATTATAAAAAATGCATTTTCATATCACGCAAAGCACATTGTTTCTGAGCAAGATAACTTCTATATGTATACATATTTCTATCGCAGAAGAGCTAAAACAAAATCTCCATCCATGCCTCCGCGAAAAGCATCCAAAGCAAATGTTGAGGTTTTGGGACAAGGCTCAGACAATGTCGTTGATACTTCACCTCGAAGTATCAACTCGGTCCCAAATTGGTTGTTCGTTTCAGATGTTCTGCAGGCAGAATTGGTGGATTATTCCGATGACTCCAACAACAATGAAAAAGATGATATAACCACCAAGTACAAAATGGTCATCCAATCCAGAATGCACAAAGTAGCAGCCAGGCCACGATTGCTTCCATATTATGACATGGTCCGATGGGCATTAGACCATGTGGACATACCGACCAAAACCATCATGAATGAGAAGAAAGTCACCATCGGGACTTTCAGGCCGGAACATCTGCAAGCCATGTATAAGCTGCCCATAGCGTTCGACTACACATATGGCACTGAATTCTTGGATGAGTTCAAGAAGAAGGAATGCATACAGTATGATAAAACAATGTTTAGTTTAATAAAATATTGGGTTTCGAACACCGCGAAGTTCAGAGCTGATAGCCACGACATATATTCAATAGCGTCCCTTGAGCCACAGTACAAGTATGTAGCCATGATGACATGCAGGTTATACGAGAGAGAGGACACCTCGCATTTTTTTCTTCCATGGGTGCCTCTAATGTTTCGGGTCACTGAAGGAAGTTCCTTCGACTGGGCAAAGATGTTGTCTGATAGCTTGACCAGTCGGGTCACGGAGTATCGGGCGTAGAAAGAGAACGAAAAGGCGTCTTCAGTTTTCATGTCTGCATACATTATGGATGCCGTGTGTTTTTTGACACCATTTCCCTTAATGAGATGGAGTTGGACTCTAGTAGAAGACGAGCCCATACACGTTTATCATGCAAAATTATTGGAAAACAAAGCAGCAGATTTCATATACAAAGTCTTCAACTGGGTGATGGTGCCTCTGCACGTCACTATTTTCGGTCACCTKCCACCCAGGATCTCAGACAGTATAGTGACAAATCTGAGCAGTATAGCAGACTGGTATGTAGAGGCCGAATTTTCATACCTCGGAGTTTTTGGGGCTTCGGTTCCCCCGCATGCATTGCCATTTTTCATTCCCGACAAGTTGGCTTGTCGTGAGGTTGCTAGGAAAACAGTAATCGGTAGTATAAGCAAAGAGATTAAGGGATACTCAAAGAAGGTATGGCCACCTTTTCCTGTTCATTTAAATTCTTATTCTTTATTATATTTCGGGCATGCCAAAGGTGAGGCAAAAGCCCTGGAAGACCTAAAATTGGTCCTCATTGAATACAAAAGGCACGATCCGCAAAGGGTGACATTTTCCACGAGCACGAGAATTCACCCTTGGATGACATTTTTCGAGGCACAAGGTCCTATGCCGAGATTCTAGCTTGGATACAAACCTTGGCACCCGATGAAAGAGCCGATGTTCTGAAGTTCTAGGAACATCGACGCAGTTGTCTTCCCACAGTATTGTGGAGTGAGAGTCTGAGTACGTCAGAGGTGAAACAGAGAGATGTCGAAGGCTCTAAAGATGCGACTCCCAATAAAGAAAAACACCAGGACAAGGGAGAGAAAACTAAGAGTCTGAAAGCAGAGATAAAGACTCCTGACCCACCGAAGAAGTAGAGTCTAGTTACCACTACGGGAAAATCAACGAAGTAGATCGGAGAACCTAGTACATCAGTTACCCCCTTGCAGTAGACTCAGGGAAGTATTGATGCAAGATGGATCTTCAGTGAAGAGTTGAGGCCTATAAGGGTAGAAGAACTCCCTTTGAATGAGTTTTTCTTCGATAAGAAGATAAAGGCAGTGGTAAAGAGGGAATTCTATTAGGAAGGAGAGTCAACAGCAAATAAATACAAAGTCATAACTGATGGGAAGGACAAGAAGAATGAACAATTCGCAACCGAAATAGCAGGGACATTAGGAGCATATGCCTCGGTGAACCAATTCTCAGTCGGGCTTTTGAAAAACCAGCTTAAATGAAAAAATTGCCTCATCAAGACCCTTGAAGCTAGACTAGCCATAGCAACAGAAACTGCCAAAGACCAGGCGAGTGTAGGAATAGAGCAGGCCAGGTTGGCCAATAAAAACGAGATAGAGCTACTCAAGACTAAGCTCGAGCAAGCACAGCTGGTGGTCCGAGATAGTCAGATGCAAGCGAGCCAGAAAAGAGATTTGATCCAACAGTTGCAGGCTAGGGTGGAAATCGCTGAAAGCAAAGTGATAGATATCAGGACGTTTCAGTCCCAGACGATGGAGATTCGGGGTAGAGTCTCTGTGGCTCAACGAAATTTACTCAGCAAGGTAGGGGAGATTCGGGACAATTTCTTGCTGGTTAATCAAGTTTTGGAGAACTTATCGGCCAGAGAAAGGGAAGCTGGAGCAGCACGGGTCGCCTTCCAAGAGGCTGTGATAGCCACAAACAACAGGGGTTCGGGAAGTACTCCCAAGTTCACCATTCGGAGTAGACCAGAGGAAACATTCTATTAAAAGAATGGGAGCACAACATCATGGAAGGCAAGCTGCAAGCCAAAAAGGTAATGAATTCCTTAGAAGAGGCCTTTAGTTCTATAGATGGTGATCTGCTAGGCCTTGATAGTGGAGGTAATGCCAAGGCATTGATGCAAATGAATATGGAAAAAATCTCGCTTGATCTAAAGGAAAAAGAGGAAAGAGATTCGGCCGAGATTTCCCAAGTGACCATGGCAGACATAGTCCAAATAGACAAATTCTTGATTAGACTAAGTGCGTGACTATGCGCTATCGACATCATAGACAGACAAATGGAAGACAGGCTACCACAGTTAGCTCGAGAATGTTACTTTTTTTAAGCTAGCTGTCAAGCAGAATCGTCGAGGTTGATATCTCTGTCGGTTGAAAGATGTGTCGCCTGTGCCAAGCACGTGTGAGGACAAACATTTGGCACCAAGTGAAGACAGAGAAGAAGAAATGGAGTGATTTCTCTCTTCCCTATCATAACCGAAATTTTGTAACGATTGATATTCTATCTTATTTGTAAAACTATATAAATACACCACAGAAAGAAAAGAAAAAGGGGGTTGGACCTTTTTGTGTCGATTGTAACAAAGTTTTTACATTTTGAGAGTTAATACAAAGAAAATATGAAGATTCTCAATTCCGTCACGACTATGTTATGAGTTTGTTATCTTGTATCTCATATTTCATTTCATTCCATATTCATAACTGATGAATGCTTCGTTATAATTTAGTACGACCACTACTATAGCGAATGAATTTTGGGTTTCTGTAATTGTTTACTGTTTTTCCTCTATACCAGCTATCAACATGTGTAAGACCAATCAACACTTTCAAAATTATATATATATTTTATGCTACATCGGGTTATTTCCTTACATTTTTCCTCTTCTGTTTATACGTGAGATTCTTCCTTGATAGGAGCCTTACACCATAGACAGCTAAATGTTTTTCTCCCACCTCATACCTTTTATTAAGATATAACTCAGTTATGGGAAAGAGCCTTTGATTTGCACCCCATTTTATTTCTGAAAACCATAAACTCTCTTTTATACGACCAAATTGAGACAACACTTAATTTCTCTCTGAAGTTTTTCTTAGTTTACTGTTCCTCCATGACTGTCCCTGAACCAACACAGCCCAATATCGAACCCGTATTATCAAATCAAACACACATTGCCTTAAACCTTTTCGACACTATTCTTAAAATAGCCACTACCCGGGTTGAACTCAAACGTTCATGGGCAACAATCGAACAGGATATATCCATCCAGGAAAAGTTGGAAGCTAGACAACGCCAACGTAGAAATCTTCCTTAGTTTCCTTTGCTGAAGATTGACATTTCTCTCCTCTCCACCTTTTACCCACTTTCGGATGCCTAGACACTGTACTTATAAGCCTTAAGTACAGACTCTGGAACAACATCTTTCTGGCACCGTTGTAGAGGACCAAAGTTACGAAATCTTTTTCCCTGAAAAAACGACATTTGTTTTTTGTTGAAAGTGTTACCCTTTGATAGTGAACAAAGAGTACACACCTTTTAAGGCTTCCTAATCTTTCACTTGGCGACTCCACAAATAATAAACTGGCATCCAGTTGAAGGAATACCAGAAAAAACCTTGATGGTAAGAAGATTACGCCCGTTATCGATCCCGAGAAGATTTTAAAGGTGAGAGGATCTCTTAAGCCAACCGCTACAATTTACAAACTTAAAACCCCACAACTAAAGACTAAGAGTTCTTCTGAACCCTCAACTTCACGCAGTCCTCTCTTTCATACTAAAGTTTTAACGCCAAACTGCTCCAAGGTGAGGAGTGAGATTCATCCGACAATCCCCTTAGTACACAAAGGAAAGGGCCCTCTTGAAATTTCATCGACAATTGACATACCATATTTCCTTCAGTTAAATTTCCTGACCTCACCAAATTCAGAAGAGTGTGTTACACATTCGGTTTCCACACTCATCGGTTCTCCTGATTCCGTCTCTTGCAAATCCGAGGAACTGAGTCCTCACGTTCCTTATCTTTCCTCGTCGAATTTTCCTCTTCGCGAAGAATATAAAGATTCACTTTTAATTTTCTGAAACCCCCTTTACAACTTTCCACAAATAACGATGGTAGACGCCGGAGGAGGAGGTGGAGGGTTTATAGGGGGAGGTGGAGGGTTTATCAAAGGAGGAGGGGGAGGATCCCCTCTAGGAGGAGCTGGAGGCCAAGGGCCTACCCCCCCTCCCAGGGTGTTTGAGAAAGTTGCAGCCAGATATGCTCCCTTAGTATTGCTCATCCCTCTACATGACCTTCCCAAAAATTACATAAAAAAATTACCAAAATTCACTGGGGAAGGGGATCGGACCGCGACCGAACACATTAATTTCTTTGATCAATTCACAGATATCCTAGGTATAGAACATGAGGACGTATATTTGAGACTTCTTGTCCAAACCTTCGAAGGCCAGGTCCAAACTTGGTTTCAAAGCCTACCTGCAGCATCTATCTTGTCTTATGACGCTTTGGAAGATGCTTTCCTCAGACAATGGGGTGAGAGAAAAGACCATCTATATTATTTAACCGAATTTGGGTCTTTAAGAAAAAAGAATTCAGAAACAGTCATGGAATTTATTCAAAGATTTAACAAACTGTATAACAAGATTCCAGCAGAGGTTAAACCGTCCCAACCCGCGGCCAAGGTTACTTTCACAGGGGCTTTCGAACCGGATTTTGCACTCCTTTTGCGGGAAAGAAGGGGAGCCACCCTAAACCAAATGAAGGACGATGTTGTAGAAATTGAGTCTAATATGATGGCTTCTGGTAAGATTAAAGCTAAAATAGAAATTGGAAACCGAGAGACCAAACGCTTTAGAGAACAAGCAGGTCTGTCAGGATCTAATAGATCCGCAGATGATAGGGTAGACAATATGGGCAGAGTAATTAAAGAACTGTCTAATAAAATATCTAGAATGGAGCTCGAACAGGCCAAGGCTGACTCTTTCCCCAAAAAGGATTTCAAGAGGAACCCCAAACCCCTGAACCAACAAAGACAAATAAAAAACGAAGATAAAAAAATACAAGCTCCCTTAAAGAACAAAAATTTTATAGGAGCGAACGATTTTCAAGACTTCAGAGATTCAGATAATGATGTCACGAACTTTGATGATCACTGCACACAACCATATCTGACTCGAGAAGACTATGAAAAATCTCTAAAAACGCAACAACCGTCGAATAAGGTTGAAGAAGGTGATCACACCGATCTCTGTGAATATCAATAGGAAACTGAGATGATAATGGCTGAGATCCAACCCAAGTATAACTTAAGATCTAAGAGTAGGCCCATCTCAACTGCTCAACCCGGGAAAATCCTCCAAAGAGGTAAAACTTATGATCCTACTCTGGAAGATACCTTATTACCCAACAACAAAACTAAAGTAGTAAGCACACAAGAGTCTGAAGTGGAAAAAGTTGAAACCAAAGCACAAGGAACCGAAACAGTAAATAAAATTACGTCTTCAACCAGGACCATGAGTAATAAAGCGGTCCAGACGAATAAGTCGGAAAGGAAGGATTCAGAAGTCTCAACCAAAGAAACAGACAAGGTGAGCGGAGCTTTCAGTTTTGAAAATGAGATAAATAAAATTAAGATACCAATCCCTTTGGTAGAATTAGCAAAAAACCCCGTTTATTGGAAGCAGATTACCAAAGCGATGGGTGTCTCTGAGATAGAAATCTAGTCTGATGTTTTAAACCTGGAAGATGAAAAACCTAACATCACTTTTGGTCCCCATTTTGAAGGGGCCAAAGACACCATTTCTCCCTTTTATACCACTTTAAATGTGTATGATCAATTGCTACATAATTGCATGTTAGACTCCGGAGCCTCCCATAACGTTATGCCTAAGATTATTATGGACAAGTTGGCTCTCCAGATCACCAGACCTTATGGAGATATTTACTCTTTTGACTCAATAAGGGTTAAGTGTATGGGGATGATAAAGGATTTGGTAGTTACCCTGGTCCAGGTCCCAGTTAAGAGTATCCTGATGGATGCGATTATTGCAGATATTCCCCATAAGTATGGCTTACTGTTGTCTAGGTCATGGGGAACCAAGTTGGGGGGCTCCCTTCAATTGGATATGACGTTCGCCACAATTCCTGTGTTTGGTGTTCATTTTACTCGGTTGTACAAAGAAACGAGATTAGCATATACAGTGAGCGACCCTCAAAACCAAAACAATTTCCCTATTTACATTGCGGACCAAGATCTGGGAAATTGTATCTTGTCTTTTGATGATGTTTTAGATGGTTGTCCGGAAGAAAACAATATAGAACGAGAAGAGTCAAGTTACATGACAGAGGATCTGTGTAACACCGGTGTCTGGAAAATGTATTTTGACGGTGCTTCATCTTCTAAAGGGGCGGGTGCAGGAGTGCTTTTAGTGGCTCCCGAAGGTAAGTTCGTTGTTCCTTTTTCCTACCGACTGTAGTGGGATATAGATTACATTAACAATGTATGTGAATCTGAAGCGTTTGTCTTAGGATTAGAGGCTGCCAAGAAGCTAAATATAAATAACTTAGAGGTATACGGAGATGTAGAGTTAATATTCAAACAAATAAACCGCCAGTACCAAGCCAAGCATCCCAGATTAAGATCATACAGAAATTGTGCCTGGGATCTCATGGAAAAAAATTTCTCGTCCGTAAATTTTCACTTTATTCCTCGCATAGAGAATTTACATGCTGATGCATTGACTAAAGAAACTTCAACCTTTTCTCCTCCCACAACTTTCAAATTAAAGTATCACATAGAAATCAGACATAGACCATCCATACCAGACAATATCCAACATTGGCAGGTCTTTGAGGATGATGAACAAATCAAGAAGTTTCTTGAAGCAGTGGGTGAATTCTCCGAGACTCACATAGACCAAGAAAATCAAAATGACCCGATATGGATCATGCAAGAAGGGGAATATCCCAAAGCCTTCCGAGAAAAAATTGTGGATCATCGTATGCTAGTCCTTAAAAACAACCAGATTCTGAAAGGATTGATTCCTTTAGAAAGATTTTTTGATTAGAACGACGTACCTGTAAAATCCACTCTACAACCCCAACCAGAAGAAGTGGAGGACTGTGATATAGGAACTGAAGAAGAATCCAGGATAGTAAAAATATCCAAGTTCCTTCCTCCCGAAATAAAAAGTAAGTATAAAGACCTACTCAGACAGTATAAAGACATTTTTGCCTGGTCTTATGATGAGTTAAGAACATATGACACTTCCGTAATTGATCACAAGATACCTTTAAAGCCTGGGGTCAAACCATTCAGGAAAAATCTTAGAAAGATCAACCCCCTTTTGTTACCTGTGATCGAAAAGGAAGTTAAGAAGCTTTTAGACGTGAAAATAATAGTACCTCTGAGATATTCATACTAGGTAGCAAACCTGGTCCCGGTCAGGAAAAAGAGTGGGGAAATCAGACTGTGTGTGGATTTCCAAAACTTAAATAAGTCGTCTCTCAAGGACAACTATCCGCTGCCCAAAATGGACCAATAGAAAAGGTAGTTGGATCAAACCGAATGTCTATGATCGACGGGTTCTCTGGTTATAATCAAATCTCCATGAATGAACAAGACAGGGAAAAAACTACTTTCACCACACCATGGGGTACGTTCATGTATGAAAAAATGCCTTTTGGTTTGATGAATGCAGGGGCCACATTCCAGCGCACTATGGACATCGATTTCATAGGAGAAAGGGATAAGTTCATGGTCATTTACCTTGACGATTTGACAGTTTTCTCTAAAACTGACGAAGAACACTTGATGCATCTCAAACAGACTTTCGAAAAATGCCACAGGTTTGGTCTATCCTTAAACCCAAATAAATCTCATTTCGCCATGTGAGAAGGTAATATTTTGGGTCATATCGTATCTAGGGATGGAATCATGATCGATCTTAAGAGAATTGAAGCAATAGATACTATAAATATTCCAAGAAATGTAAAAGAGATTAGGAAGAATAAATTTTTTACGAAGGTTTATCCCGAATTTCGCTGAGATTGTAAAACTGATCACAGGTATGTTGAAGAAGGATAGCGAAGTAAAATGGACAACCGAGGGCAAAGCATCGTTCACACATATTAAGAAAGTCATAAGTGAGGCACCTATGTTAGTGATTCTCGACTATATGAAGGATTTTCTTATCTTCTCATTTGCCTCCGAGCACACTATTGTCGTGGTGCTCCTTCAAAAGAACGAAGAAGGATTCGAACAACCGATCGCGTTTTTCAGCAAGAGCTTTAGGGACGCAGAACTGAAGTATGATATAATAGAAAAACAGGCGTACGCCATGGTAAAATCATTAAAGGCATTCAAAACATATGTACTACACTCAAAGATAATTGTGTACGTGCATACCAGTTCTGTGAAAGATATATTGGTACAACCAGACAACGATGGAAAAAGAGAGCGATGGCTCGCCAAAATCCAAGAATTTGATCTGGAAGTCAAACCGACCAAATTGATAAAAGGGAAAGGCCTGGACAAACTCTTAGCTGAGTCGAATTTCAGATCCCTAGATTTCAATTGCTTGCAGGAAGGTGACGAAGACATGAACCTAAACGAGCTTAATGAGGACACAGGTCCAAATAAGATCGAAGAGAAGTTCATATCGTCAGGCTGGTATAGAGACATAGTATCGTGCCTGCTAACTCTAAAATGCCCAAACAAGCTATCACCATCTAAGGCTAGGAATTTAAAGCTCCATGCAGTTAAATATTGTATCACTGAAGGTCATCTATATTTGAAAGATCCACTCAGTTTCCTGTTAGTCTGTTTAGTCGAGTCGGAAACTCAGCGGGTTATAGATGAATTTCATGAGCGAATCTGTGGGGGGCATCACGCTTGGAGAGCTACAACTTACAAGATTCTGAGGGTTGGGTACTACTGGCCAAAACTTTTCTCGGACATTAATGCCAAAGTGCATGCCTGCAACCCTTGTCAACTATTTGCAGGTAAACAGAAGCTCTCGACACTGCCCTTAGTTCCGGTCAAATCTGAAGCCCCGTTTCAGCAATGGGGTCTAGACTTCATAGGTGAAATTAATCCCCATTCCAGTGCCCAAAACAAGTGGATCCTAACTGCAACAGATTATTTTAATAAATGGGTGAAATCCATCCCAACCAAAAGGGCAACAGACTCGGTGGTGATCGATTTCTTAGAGGACAACATTTTGTCAAGATTTGGATTCCCCTGAAAGATAGTTACTGACAATGCCCAAGATTTTAAATCTATGGATATGATCAGTTTCTGTCAGAAGTATAACATCGTCCTCGGCCATTCCACAACATATTACCCCCAGGGAAATGGATTGGACGAATCATCTAACAAGAGCCTGGTAAATATAATCAAGAAAGTATTGGATGAAAATAAAAGATCTTGGCATGTGCACTTAAAATACGCATTGTGGGCAAATCGCATAAGCACAAAAAGGTCAATCAGAATTTCGCCTTTTCAGATGGTATATGGGACCGATGTTCTGCTACCTATAAACCTATCTCTCCCAGTGATGAATTTATGGAAAGATCAAAATGAAGAACCAAATCATATCACCAAAAGGATAAATCAACTGATCGAGGTTCAACAGCATAGAGTCAAAGTAGATGAAAAGATGCAGAAGTACCAAGATAACATGAAGGCATTATTCAACTGCAAAGCAAAGGACAGAGATTTCCTCCCAGGTGATTTAGTGTTAAGGTGGGATGCAAGAAAGGAAGAATCAACAAAACATGGTAAATTTGACCACCTCTGGTATGGGCCATTCAGGGTCTCGGCTTTGGAAGGAAAAAATTCTTTCCTACTGGAAAATATAGATGGAGAATTCCTCAACGCCCCTGTCAACGGGTGGTATCTAAAGCATTATATGACGTAACAGTCGCTAGATTCAAAAAATAAATAAATAAATAAAATTGTGTACATATATATATATTTGTCATTCAAACATTGCTCTTGATTTTCTTTTTTCATTCATGAACTTTCGACACATTACGGATAGCCATGATAATATTCATATTTTCCTTTTACATGATTTCAGCTGCATGCAAAAAAAGCAGGAGAAGTAGATTGAGAGTCAGTGTCAGAAATAAATCGGCTTAAACAGGTGATACCTAAGAAATTTCATATTACACAAAGAAATTGAAATGGAAAGGTAAAAATGAGATTTCTCAAAAGACATGTTCTAAAGGACTATTAAAGAAAACCGAGGTAACCTCACTCAAACAGCAACATCAACTGAAATGATAAATAACAGAGTTGTTTCTTGGTTTAATAAATTTTGAAAAATTAAGACAAATTAAACGATTCACCCAATTTAAAAGCAGTCAGTCAAAGTAAAGTATCCCCGAAAATATCTACAAGAGTCAGTTTTGAATTTTTTGACCTTTGTATTTTCAGTCAGTAAGTCACAACCTAGCATCCTTTCTATCTTCGGGTTTACCTCTTAAAAAGAGTCACCCTCCTTCTGTTTCATATACAAAGGGATAAGAGTTTTTCATTTCAACCTCGTGAGCTTCAAAGCAGATTGTGGAAAGAAAGTGGGTCTTCACAACTACTGGATCCGCTGCTAAGCGAAGGAACGTTTAGAGTGATCCTATCTTTCCTAGGTTTTTCAACGGCATCGGAGGATTGAAGCTTGCTCAAATAAGGATGCCCTAAGAAAGTTATTTTCCCTTTTTTTTCCCCTAAGAACGAAGGTGTTGTGAAGGCCAAGGGAAGGTTGGTATCGAGTAATCAAAGTAAGTTAATAGACCTATAATGAAAAATATTACACAGATATCAGCCCTGATACAAACCGATTGCCCCCATATTCACGCTCTAAAAAGAAAATTATAAGACAGGTGGTGAAAGGAAATTCATAAATGATTTCCCCCACCTAGTCCAAGAGACGATGAAAGGAAATTCAGAAATGATTTCCTTCGTCTCAGCATTTAAATGCATGAATATATTCTGAAGTGGTGAAAGAAAATTCAGTAAAAGTGGCCAGATAACTTCACCGGGGTACTGAACAGGCTTGCTGGCAGTGAAGCAATATCTGAGATATCTGAAAGGCTGTTATAGATGAATATCATTCTACTCCGGTGACCAATTCTTTTTAAAAAAACCTGATCTACATCCCAAGTTCAGATAGGACTTCCCAATTAAAAACATATAATCTTATTCTTTGGATGCAAGCTGATAGCCGCAAGATCTGTTGAGGTATCCTAGAACTGTTTCGATTGTCTTAAAGAAGACCTGAAATTAGTAGCGGGAAAGGGAAAGTAGTGAAAGGGACTACAACCAAGTTTAAGAAGAGTATCTAAGTTTGAAAAAATCTTTTCAAGGTAAAAAACGAAGTCTCTTTCCCCCTTTGATACCCTGTTCTCAGGAATCTTTTCGCCTGATTGAAGCCATTGACTCCATTTAACCCAATATTGGCACGTGGTCTATTGTTCTTCCCGCCTTACAAGAAAGTGGGATACCTAGTTGGAGCCTATGTTGGAGCCGCCTTTTTTCTTTTTTTTTAGCTCGTCACAAATTTCATTCTTAATGCTTGAAATTGATAGATGGTTTTCGTATTTTCCCTTTGTAGTTTCAAAATCTCTGAAGCTTTATCATGTAAGCAATGATGATTGTTCTACTCTCGAGACGAGTCCAATCTTTTGTAAAAATGTTTCCTCTTTGTTCTACCTGGGGATCTCGTAGTTCGGATACTATAAGTCATGTATTTCACACGTCCCGAGCTACAAAACGACGAAAACACTTTAATTTTTCACCCAGGGCAGTAACGGGAGTAAATTTTTCCTAAACCATGATTAAAACATCATCGGGTTTTCGCATATCGACGTTCACCAAATCCAAAAATTTACTGTCGAAGCCTCGATAGTCGACAACACGAGGTCCTTATTTTAGTAACCCGTGTCAAGGTTAAAAGTAAAAGCTAAATCATGGTAAAAGTTTTGTCGGCAATTCGCCACTCGACGTTTTCTTTTTTAAAAGTTACACCGTCTCGTCCCCAACTCGCGAAGTCACGATAAGGATATAAACAAAATTAATTAATTACTAAATCTGAGTTTATCTTCCCTTTTTATTAAGTCGTATTATCGTGATCTCGCGGTTTCGCAACTCGGCATGCAAACCCCCCAGAAACTTATTTTCGAAGCTCCGAGTCGCGATAGGGTGAATATAATAATTATGAAATTAATTGAGCCCCTAATCACGATTTCATTTTTATTAACCAAAATCGATCATCGCAGTCTCGGGTGTTAGAGGTTCAAAGTGTTAAATTAAAACCCCCGATATAACGAATACTGAAATATTGATTAACGTTGGTAAGACTGGATTAATTAAGCTAAATTAATACATATCCCGTGTTTCGATGCTTTCACAATTTACGAGGTAGCCTTATTCTTTCCATATGCCAACTGACATTTTTAAACCGCCAAAATTTTATGACATTAATGAGGAAATAGGGTAAATCGATGAATATAAGATCGGATTTTTATGGAAAAATTTATTTCTAAACATGATTTGACAGAATTGTTCTGAAAGGTACCAAGTTTTTGAATATATATAAGAGCTATGGTTCATTATAAAAAATACATTTTCATATCACGCGGAGCACATTGTTTCTGAGCAAGATGACTTCCATATGTATACGTATTTCTATCGCAGAAGAGCTAAAACACAATCTCCAGCCATGGCTCCGCAAAAAGCATCCAAAGCAAATGTTGAGGTTTCGGGACAAGGCTTAGACAATGTCGTTGATACTTCATCTCGAAGAATCAATTCGGTCCCGAATTGGTCATTCATTTAAGATGTTCTGCAGGCAAAATTGGTGGATTATTCCAATGATTCCAGCGATAACGAAAAAGATGATATCACCACCAAGTACAAAATAATCATCCAATCCGAAATGCACAAAGTAGTAGCCAGGCCACGATTGCTTCCATATTATGACATGGCCCGATGGGCATTAGAACATGTGGACATACCGACCAGAACCATCATGAATGAGTAGAAAGTCACCATCGGGACTTTCAGGCCAGAACATCTGCAAGCCATGTATAAGCTGCCCACAACGTCCGACTACACATATGGTGCCGAATTCTTGGACGAGTTCAAGCAGAAGGAATAAATATAGTATGAAAAAATAATGTCCAGTTTAATAAAAGATTGGGTTTCAAACACCGCAAAGTCCAGAGCTGCTAGCCATGACATATATTCAATAGCGTCCCTTGAGCCATAGTACAAGTATGTAGCCATGATGACATGCAGGTTATATAGGAGAGAGGACACCTCACATTTTTTTCTTCCATGGGTGCCTCTAATGTTTCGGGTCACCGAAGGTAGTTCCTTCGACTGGGAAAAGATGTTGTCCGATAGCTTGATCAGTCGGGTCACGGAGTATCGGGTGCAGAAATAGAACAGAAAGGCATCTTCATTTTTCATGTCTGCATACATTATGGACGCCGTGTGTTTTTTGACACCATTTCCCTTAATGATTTGGAGTTGGACTCCAGCAGAAGAAGAGCCCATACACGTTTATCATGCAAAATTATGGGAAAACAAAGCGACAGATTTCATATACGAAATCTTCAACTGGGTGATGGTGCCTCTGCACGTCACTATTTTCGGTCACCCGCCACCCGGAATCTTGGACAGTATAGTGACAAATCTGAGCAGTATAGCAGACTGGTATGTAGAGGCCGAATTTTCATACCTCAGAGTTTTCGGGGCTTCGGCTCCCCCGCATGCATTGCCATTGTTCATTCTCGATAGGTTGTCTTGTCGTGAGGTTGCTAGGAAAACAGTAATAGGTGGTATAAGAAAAGAGATTAAGGGAAACTCAAAGAAGGTATGGCCACCTTTTCCTGTTCATTTAAATTCTTATTCTTTATTAGATTTTGGGCATGCCAAAGCTGAGGCAGCAGCCCTGGAAGACCTAAAATTGGTCCTCATTGAATACAAAATGCACAATCTGCAAAGGGTCGTGAGCAATCATTTGGCCAGTTGCGGGCACAAGAGGTTTAAGCACGAGAATTCAGCCTCAGATGAAATTTTCTGAGGCACAAGGTCCTATGCCGAGATTCTAGCTCAGATAAAAACCTTGGCACTCGATGAAAGAGCTGATGTTCTAAAGTTCTAGGAACATCGACGCAGTTGTCTTCCCACAGTATTGCGGGGTGAGAGTCTGAGTACGTCGGAGGCGAAACAGAGAGATGCTGAAGGCTCTAAAGATGCGACTCCTGATCAAGAAAAACACTAGGACAAAGGAGAGAAAACTAAGATTCCGTAAGCAGAGAAAAAGACTCCCGACCCGTCGAAGAAGCAAAGTCTGGTTACCACTCCAGGAAAATCAGTGAAGCAGATCGGACAACCTATCACATCAGTTACCCCCTTGCAGTCGACTCAGGGAAGTATTGATGCAGGATGGATCTTCAATGAAGATTTGAGGCCTATATGGGTAGAAGAACTCCCTTCGAATGAGTTTTTCTTTGATAAGAAGAGAAAGGCAGTGGTAAAGAGGGAATTCTATCAGGAAGGAGAGTCAACAATAA
The DNA here is from genome assembly GCA_000966675.3 of Picea glauca. NCBI lineage: Eukaryota > Viridiplantae > Streptophyta > Pinopsida > Pinales > Pinaceae > Picea > Picea glauca. Next base: position 25,745 of record JZKD02S2208008.1, read on the forward strand.
ATAAATACAAAGTCATAACTGATGGGAAGGACAAGAAGAATGAACAATTCGCGACCGAAATAGCAGGGACATTAGGAGCATATGCCTCGGTGAACCAATTCTCAGTCGGGATTTTGAAAAACCAGCTTAAACGAAAAAATCGCCTCATCGAGACCCTTGAAGCCAGACTAGCCACAACAATAGAAACTGCCAAAGACCAGGCAAGCGTAGGAATAGAGCAAGCTAGGTTGGCCGATAAAAATGAGATAGATTTACTCAAGACTAAGCTCGAGCAAGCACAACTGGTGGTCCGAGATGGTTAGATGCAAGTGATCTAGCAAAGAGATTTGATCCAATAGCTGCAGGCTAGGGTGGAAATCACCGAAAGAAAAGTGATAGATATCGAGACGTTTCAATCCCAGGCGATGGAGATTCGGGGTAGAGTCTCTGTGGCTCAACGAAATTTACTCAGCAAGGTAGGGGAGATTCGGGACAATTGCTTGCTGGTTAATCAAGTTTTGGAGAACTTATCGGCCAGAGAAAGGGAATCTAGAGAAACATGGGTCGCCTTCCAAGAGGCTATGATAGCCACAAACAACAGGGGTTCGGGAAGTACTCCCAGGTTCACCATTTCAGAGCAGACCAGAGGAAACATTCTATTAAAAGAATGGGAGCACAACATCGCAGAAGGCAAGCTGTAAGCCAAAAAGGTAACGAATTCCTTAGAAGAGGCCTTTAGTTCTATAGATGGCGATCTGCTAGGCCTTGATAGCAGAGGTAATTCCGAGGTGTTGATGCAAATGAATATGGCAAAAATCTCGCTTGATCTAAAGGAAAAAGAGGAAAGAGATTCGGCCGAGATTTCCCAAGTGACCATGGCGGACATAGTCCAAATAGACAAATGCTTGATTAGACCAAGCGCATGACTATGCACTATCAACATTATAGACGGACAGATGGAAGACAGGCTACCGTAGTTAGCCCGAGAATGTTACTTTTTTTAAGCCAACTGTCAAGCAGAACCATCGAGGCTGATATCTCAACTGGTTGAAAGACGTGTCGCCTGTGCCGAGCATGAGCGAGGACAAACGTCTGGCACCAAGTGAATATGGAGAAGAAGAAATGGAGAGATTTCTCTCCTCCCTATCATAACCGAAATTTTGTAACGATTGAGATTCTATCTTATTTGTAAAACTGTATAAATACACCACAGAAAGAAAAGAAAAAGGGGGCTGGACCTTTTTGTGTTGATTGTAACAATTTTTTTACATTTTGAGAGTTAATACAAAGCAAATCTGAAGATTCTCAAATCTGTCACAACTGTGTTATGAGTTTGTTTTCTTGTATCTCATATTTCATTTCATTCCATATTCATAACTGATGAATGCTTCGTTATAATTTAGTACGACCACTACTATAGCGAATGAATTTTGGTTTTCTGTAATTGTTTACTGTTTTTCCTCTGTACCAGCTATCAGCAAGTGTAAGACCAGTCAACACTTTCAGAATTATATATATATTTTATGCTACATCAGGTTATTTCCTTACAGTTTTCCTCTTATGTTTATATGTGAGATTCTCCCTTGATAGGAGCCTTACACCATAGACAGCTAAATGTTTTTCTCCCACCTCATACCTTTTATTAAGATATAACTCAGTTATAGGAAAGAGCCTTTGATTTGCACCCCATTTTATTTCTGAAAACCGTAAACTCTCTTTTATATGACCAAATTGAGACAACACTTAATTTCTCTCTGAAGTTTTTCTTAGTTTACTGTTCCTCCATGACTGTCCCTGAACCAACACAGCCCAATATCAAACCCGGATTATCAAATCAAATGCACATTGCCTTACACATTTTCGACACTATTCTTAAAACAACCACTACCCGGGTTTAACTCGAATGTTCATGGGCAACAATCGAACAGGATATAGCCATCCAGGAACAGTTGGAAGCTAGACAACACCAACGTAGAAATCTTCCTTAGTTTCCTTTGCTGAAGGTTGACGTTTCTCTCCTCTCACCTTTTACCCACTTTCGGATGCCTAGACACTGTAATTCTAAGCCTTAAGTACAGACTGTGGAACAACAGTGATCCTGAACTAACCATTCTGGTTGTTCCATATACATCCCCTTTTCCAAAAAATTCCATGTAAAATAGTTTTAACATCTAGTTGTACTAACACAGCTAGTGCTAACACAACATGGATAGAAAGAAGATTTTAACAAATGGTGGGAAATTTTCATGGAAGTCAATACCTTCCAAATACCCTTCTGATACCAGCCATGCTTTGAACCTTTCATATTTTACTATGTTTGATTTTATAAAAGGAGATTCATCAAACATTGCATCTATGTCCATGACGATTATGTGGGTAGTAGGGTCCCATAATATGCATCCCTTAACATCATCACCATATCAAAGATCTACATGTTTTATCTGGGTCTTACTAAACATGCCTATTTGATCCCAAATTCCTTGAAATACTTTCCAAGTTCCATGGATATGAACCTACCTTCATGATATATTCTAAAACACTTGATTGACCTGCCAAAACATAAGTCTTTTTATAGATCCACCTTTCTAACCTGGACACACCACTCCACCTAGAAATTTTCATTCGAACAACTTTGACCAAATACAACCAAACCAACCCAAGAAAACCTTTATCGCTCACCTCCAGGGACTTTACACCAGAGTCTCGGTGATCCACATTAACATGAAAATTCCCTTGACCAAATCCAGCCAAGCCGGCCAAGTAAGCCTTCATTTCTTACCTCCAGGAAAATTTATAATGGATTTCACCAAGCCTTTTATAGGCTTCATTACATGCAATCCATGGACATAATACCCCAGGCTACCCAAAAAACATGGACCTGAAAAACCACGGGCTTTGACCTTAAAAATAGTTTTAACATACTAACTCTTTCACCGATTCAAGTTTAACCCAACACACATGCGCCCACACATATTCAATCTACCTAAATCTATGTATATGCTTTTCATAGGTGACCTAATAAACCATGGGTATGCATACATATCCAGGTCTTACAGACGTATGCCCATTTACATGCAATCAATACTTTTTACCACTCCAAGGTAAATACAATTTTTTTTTTTAATTTATTTCATGGTGACTCAACCATCACCACCCTGCAACTTCTATGTGACCACAGGTGGTGAGAGACAACATATAGATAAAAATTTATCAACCATACCTAAATATGAACTTCTTGTAGCTAAATTTGCTTCCTTTGTGGATTCCTCTTTGGATGCTTGTTGTCTTTTCCAGCAATCCTTTTTCAAATGCCCAGATTTTCCACTGAACCAAAATTTTCCCTTACCCTTACTGTCTTTTGACTTAGATCTGAATGTACCTTTTTTATCTTTCCCTCTTTCTATAGATCGACCTTTGACCACCATTTCGTATGTTGTTGAGGTTTCCTTATCGAATTTTCTCATCATCTCTTCAGAAAACAAAACTCCCACAATAGTATCATAATCATTTGTATTTATTGCACAAAACGACATAGATATGACCAAATTATCTCAAGACTCAGGTAATGAACACAGTAGCATAATTTCCTTGTCCTCATATGCGTACTTTACTTCCATACTAGATAATTGAAAAATTAGATTATTGAAAAAATTTAAGTGATCAACAATTTTTGTGACTTCTTTCATCCGTAATATGTACAATTGCCTCTTCAAGAAGATTATGTTCATCAAGGAATTTTTCATGTATAGACTCTCTTTTGTGTTTCACAAACCTGTTGTTGTCTCCTCTCCAACGATGTTAAACAAAACTTCATCTTCCAGATGCAAATGAATGGTACTAAGAGCTCTTGCATCCAGATCTTCCCAGTCCTCATCTGTCAAGTTTGTTGGTTTCTTTGACTTATCCGCCAAATCCTTTTGCAATCCTTGTTGCACAAGAAAATCTCGTGTCTTGATCTTCCATAAATCAAATTTATTCTTTCCGCTAAATTTGTCCATCTTAAACTTAGAACTATGCACTTTGTTCATTGGCACAAACCAAAACTCCCAAACCAAGCTTATATTACTAAGCCTTCATATGGAGGAATTATCTTACTCAAGGATGAACCCAAAAAACAATAATTAAAAGGTTTAATTGAAGAAAATTTTAATAATATATAAAAGTGTACACCTCACATATATTTTATAAGGTATCCACCCATGAAATAAAATGATCCTTTATAAAAAAATATATCCACCTAAGCATCCTCCACTCATTTAATAATCATCCACATCTTATGCATACTAAAACAAAAAAGTTTGAATTCCATACCATGACTTCACAAACCTTTAATTTTTGGATGAAACAACGAGTGTCGCACCCTAGAGAAGGATAGCATGTGACACCTTCCAAAAGTGTCGCACTATGTAATATGTACCTCATGCGACACTTAGCCTGCAACACTTTCTCCAAATTGTCATACTGTGTAATATGTATTACCTGCGGCACTTTACAAAAATTTCAAATTTCACAAGGGTTCCTGCGATTGTTGCACTGTGTAACAAAGACAACCTATGAGAATGTAATAAAACTCATCCTAGGTCGATTCACTCCACTCAGCTTGGCTCGATTAACCCGCTTTGTTATCCAACAACCTAATTCTTTTCTCCTTCGATCTCTAATCCTTCAACTCTGCGCTTGGATACCACTTGTTGGGAAGTGGAAGCATAAGTGTAACAATATTTTAATGGCAAATAAAATATAACCAAGAAAAAACAAGACACAACAACAATCACACAATTGACACTGTGATTTACATGGAAACCCAATATGGGAAAAAACCATGGGGCAGTGATAATCAATATTCTTATTATTCAAGGGAGAATTACAATAGCCAATCACAGGCATACAACCATCCTCTCCTCTCTTCCTACACACCACACTCCATTGTATTGCATCTCCACACCTCTATGAGTATGATATTTATATAGGATCCGATAGACAATTAAACAATATGATTACAATCTTATCCACCAGTTGCACAAATTGTTCACTGTAGTGTGCATTCATGCACATTCTAATTTTAGTTGATGCAACCACATGGGAAATTAGTTGGCACGTTTTCAACTCTATTAATATTAGGAGGGGTGTTTTCGATAAAACATATATGTAGTAGCAACCTCCCTTGATTGATTGAAGAATCCAATGTTGAAGACCAAAGTCAAGAAACTCCATACAAGTTAGAAAGTAAAGCAACAAGCCCAGGTGCAACTCCAAAGACATAGAAATGGTATTGACATAAAATCAAGGATGCCAACCAAATGTGATGTTGATTCAAGAAGAAGGAAGCCATTCGAAAAGATCGAGGAGACTTGAAGATACTTGAAATAGAAAGGTAAATCAGGTAAATAATGCAGTAATGGTTCAAATGATGAATTGTTATTGATTTGATGAAGTCTATGATAATCCTGAATGGAAAAATCAATGAAGGAAGAAACAAACTCCATTCATAGGAATTAGAGTAGGTTTTTGGTTGAGTTGGCAAAGCAATTGTGTAGATGACTCATTGACTATGTAGACCTAAGTATAAGTTTGATGGTAATTTTGATAATACACTTAGTATTTTCCGTTCCGTAGAAATATTTGAATTTATCCATTTTCAGGATCAATAATGACCAAACAGAAGGGATTTGAACCATTGACTTTATGGTCCAGAACCATGAGTTCTAATCCACTAAGCTACCAACCCTATCCACAGGTTTCCCAGGAAAACATGTTGATCTCATGAAAACTATTAAATGGTTTCAAATGAAACATAAATTTGGATTGGTGGTTAAAATCTATACCTAAAAAGAAGACATAAACTATGAAGAAATCTTTATTCCGAAAAATATACTAAATAAATGTAAAAAATATTTTTCTTAATATATTACTTTTCTTAATAGTAGTTTTTTAATAGTAATATAGAAGAGAAAGTGTATATGCAACAACATCATCTAATATCCTTTGTATGGATTAAAAAGAAGGGGTACATGCCTAGATGAATGAAAAATTTACCATAGCATAGATGAACAAATAGCGGGCATCTTCATTAAAGCACTATCAAAAGAAAGTTCCAAAACTTTAAAATGATACCTTGAGTTTGAAAACATACATAAATAATTCATATCCTTTGTATGGATTAAAAAGAAGGGGTACATGCCTAGATGAATAAAATTTTTACCATAGCATAGATGAACAAATAGCGGGCATCTTCATTAAAGCACTATCAAAAGAAAGTTCCAAAACTTTAAAATGATACTTTGGATTTGAAAACATAAATAATTCATAGGGTGAATGTTTGAGTTTGAAAACATAAATAATTCATAGGGTGAATGATAAATATTTAATGTTAATTATGCAATGCATTCTTTTAATGCATTTCTTTATATACAGGTTTTCTCCTTGCTTTATGTGGATTATTTAATACATTCACCTATTCAATGGAATAGATAGTATTGATAAGCCTTCATGAAACTTCATAGTAATCACGATGTCTATTTATAAAAATGTGCATAGTAATAAGTTTTTATGTATTTTTATTCAATATCTTGCAAGTTGTGTTGTGATTGTCTATATCTTTATTTGGATTTTGTTTTGGTTGTTTTTAATTTTAACAATTAAGAGTGGGTTTAATGGTTAAGAACATGTGTTTCTTTGTAGACATCATTTTTTTTCTAGAAAGTGTATTTTATGTCATCTCCAAATACTAAAGGTACATATTCCCAAGTTTTCTTGAATTGCAATGATATTTTTTTTGAGAGCACACATCTGCTCAAAACATAAGAATTCAAAATCCATGTTAGATTGTTTTGAGAGCATGCCACCTTGAAACTATGATGTGCAAAAGGAAAGTTGTTCTTTGAGATCACGGTTTCGTTTCTAATCAAATTTCGTTATATTTTTTTTTAACTTTTTAAATAACAAGCCAAAAGTCGTACAAGGAAATTCAGCTCAGGTGGTGCAGATACTTGCAAATCCGATAAGTAATTCAATCAAAATTACTACTTTTAAGTATGAATTCCTTGTATGACTATGATCATGTCCTTGATATTTATTATCCACACTATTTGCAACCATATTGTGCCAGCGTGTAGAAGATAGAATTCCTTCCATCTCAAAGGTTGGATGGTGACAAATTAGCTTATTCACTCTTCCCTGTGATTATCTAGAAGAACTGAACTTCATAAATTATAGCACACTGAACTTCATAAATTATAACATACTTTATCATCCACTTCATGAGCTGGATCATATCTCTCTATGATGCATGTAAGGACACATACACATCCAACACAATTCAATGTCCAACATCATTGTTAGTTAGATCTAGAGGCTTATCAATGCTCACAAATATGTATCTCTTTTCAAAATTTGTACCCACATTTGTATGATGTTTCTTGAAAATAATGAATATTTTGGAAAAAATAAAAAACACAAAAAAAATTAATATGTCAACTTACTTGTATTCAACATTTTTGTCTCTCCCTAGGTTGATTTCTTGGGTTTGTGTATATTATATATATTTCTAAATTTACATTAGAGGATGAGAAGAATTGACTATGCATGAAAGAAACTAATGAGTAAATCAATTTAGATTCATTTTAACTCTGGATTTATCATGTTCTTAGAGGGATCAAGTTTCTTGAGGTGAAAATCTCTTTAAAAGTGAAAAACTTGAGGAAATGTTTGCACCTCAAGAATCTTGATCTCTCCACCCATGATAATAGATCCCAAGTTAAAATGAACATATATATGAAAAACTATATGCTATGTTATTCTATTAGTTGATTCTCTTCATATTATATTAAAGTGATACAAACATATCATACATTTTGACAATAATAATTATGTTTTAAAATTATAACCAAATCAAATACTAAATTATAATATAAAATATATTGTTTGTAACACAAAATACCCTTAATATAAATATATCCTATGAAATGCATCAATACCTGGTTTGTAATTTGTCATACCTCTAAAACACCATACTTGTGTTCCTAATTTTAATATTAAGCTTTTAATTCAAAATCTTGTCCTTAAAGTTTTACTTTTGGTTGAGATTGAAAAGTATGGACCTACATACATGTGTTAGGAAATAGAATAACTGGTTCATAGTGTCACAAAGTTTGCTTAGCAACGTTGAGTGTATTATGTAAAACAATGGCTCATTGATATTTTCAAAAATATTTGATATTTTATGAAAAGTAGCGATTAGTTGATAGTCTCAATAGTGATGATGATAATCACTACTAAAATATAAGTTTTAGTAGTGATTAGTTGATAGTCTCAATAGTGATGTTGAATGCATAAATAATATTTTATATGTAATGAAAAAAAGTGCTCTGTTTTTAGAAAGATGGGAAATATATATATATATATATATATTTTAGTAGTGATTAGTTGATAGTCTCAATAGTGATGTTGAATGCATAAATAATATTTTATATATAATGAAAAAAAAGTGTTTTTTTAGAAAGATGGGAATTATATATATATA